>VZSR01001113.1:606796-627771 GCA_013398615.1 Brachypodius melanocephalos | reverse complement strand
AATACTTTGTGCTAATCCTATACTACAATCAAGGACAGCTGGAGAGCTTCACTCTGTCTTCTCCCAATAAAACTGAATGCAGGAGGAGCTCATGAGGTTCAGGTGCTCACAGGACACGGGCAGGATGGGATTTGGAGGCACAGCTGGGGCCAGGGGACAGAGGGAATAGCCAGGGAGCCTGTCATGAGCAACTCATGGTGACAAGGGAACTCGAAGTCAGCAGGCCAGCTGGTGTGAGGGTGGGACTGGCACCATGGCACGCAGGCGGGGCACAGCAATGGCACACGGGGGTTCCTTGGTGTGAGATGGAACAGAAGGAGTCGTGACAGGGACACAAACTGAGGTTCAAGCTCTGGTGGCACTGCTGGAGTTGGTGCCCTCAAATACTGGAACGAGAGAAATGGCTGAACTCAGTGAAGCCCAGCACAGCCCCCAGAGGTGAAACTTGACCTTAAATAATCTCATGTTAATTGGCTGACCTCAAGTAACCCCAGTAACATAAATTAACCCCAAATATGAATGGGTTGACCTCAGGTAACACCCAATGACCTAGAGTAACCCAAATGACCTAGAGTAACCCCAAATATGAACTGGCTGACCTCAAGTAACCTTCCAATGACCTAGAGTAACCCAATGACCTAGAGTAACCCTAAATATGAACTGGTTGACCTCAAATAATGACCTAGAGTAACCTCAAAGTGCTCTGCACAGAACAAGTTTGATCTCTAGTAACCCAAATGACCTAGAGTAACCCCAAATATGAACTGGTTGACCTCAAGTAACCTCAAAGTCCTCTGCCCAAAACAAGTTTGACTTCTAGTAACCCAAATGATCTACAGTAGTCCCAAATGTTAATTGATTGAGCCAAAGTAACCCAATAAGTAACCATAAAGCACTCTTCAGAAAGTGAGCATGTCCCAGGTAACCCCAAATGCTAATTAGTTGTGCAAATAATCCAAATTAACCCCAAGAGTTAGCCCTTTCCAGCTCTCTTGAAGCCCCTTTAGGCACTGGAAGGGACTCTAAAGTCTCCCCAGAGCCTTCTCTCCCCCAGGTGAACACTCCCAGCTCTCCCAGCCTGGCTCCAGAAGAGAGTTGCCATTTCCTGAGGGGTGTTTGGAGCGGAAGATGCTGGAGGGATGGATGGCTCAGCCCAGAGTCATGAGCCCCCACCACCAGCCCCCCTACTGGACATCTGCCCAGATGCCACCCAGAACATCCACGCAACATAATCCACTCAATTAACAGGAAAAAAATCATTTTATTATTGACCAGAGAGAATGGAAGCCTTTGTAATTCCCCACACAACAGTGTTCTGTCCCCTCCACTGCTGGCTGTGGCACCATGGCACAGGGGTGTGTGACCACCAGTTCCTGAGCTGTCCACCAGCAGATTCCTGAAGCAAAATAAAGTCAGGGCTTGGAATTCCCCAGACTCTTTGGCAGCAACTTTGGATCTTACATATCTCAGACTTTTTGTGGGGTATTAATAATGGCAGATGGCAACTTGAAGAATGATGAAATGAGGTGTGAGCTGCTCCCTTGACCTGAAAAGCAGTGCTGGTGGCAGACACAAAAGAGCATTTGGACAGACTCACCTGCCCTTCGAAGTTCCTGTAATGCACAAAAATAGATGTGGGGTAATTACTTTCTCTCCTGTACAAAAGACCTGGTTCAGATTTATACTCCCTGAATACTGCACTGCCTCCTTCTCCTCTCCTTACTAATTTCCACCCCTAATATCGCCTAGGTTTGTCAGATTACTGGTTTGTGTGCACAAATAAACACAGAAAATCACTGCAATCACAGACACTCCACAGCAATAGGTAAACAGGGCAAAGATGCTATTTCTTACGTTTTTCTTTTTTTTTCTTTTGCATATGTTTTGCATTGATTCTCTTTTTTGCAAAACTCAAATATTTGTAGTGAGGCTCTGGCAACTCAAGTTGCCCAGAGAAGCAGTGGCTGCCCCTGGATCCCTGGAAGTGTCCAAGGCCAGGTTGGACATTTGGGCTTGGACCACCCTGGGGGTGGAACTGGATGAGCTTTAAGGTCTCTTCCAGCCCAAACCGTTCTGTGATTCTATGACTTGTGTTTTAAGTGTTTTAAGTCAAGGAGTCTTTAAATATTGAATCAGAGCTCTTATTCTTAAAGACATAATTGCTTTCCCTTGCTTTTATGTATTTAGTCTGAAGCTGCTGATTCTTAAGAGAGTGCACAATAAAGCATGAAAAGATTTTATCTCTCCATAGAATAATTGGTTTAAATCACATCTAACACTTGGTGTTTTAACTTATATTCAGTTAACTCACCCAATCATCAATCACAAAGATTACATACTAGAAATGAGACCCTGAACATTGGAAAAATGCAGATGGCATCTTTTATAAAACATCTACATCTCTCTTTATTCCAATAGCTCTTCAATGGAAAGTGCCAATAAAAGGTCCCAGAGTTCCCAGTTTGGAATAGGGGCTTGGGGGGATTTCCCTTGATAAGGGACCTGCTGCACTTGAAAGAGATATAAAAATCCAGGTTTGGGTGGGTTTTTTTCCCCCAGTCTCTGTATATAAATAGCAAGTACAAAATGCAATGTGCTCATCAAACAGTGAACCCAGACATTAAATTTTTAAATAAAAGAACTAGCAGATTTCCAACCACTTGTGCTCCTCTGCCCTTTGGCAAAGGCTGGTAGAGACTGTCCAAGAAACACCACGCACATACCCAAATAGAAGCTCTCCACAGAGCCCATCTTTTCCACTCGCCCCTGTGTTTCCAAGAAGCTGCAGTTTTGACTGACAAGCTGTTGAATTTCACAACATGTTCACAAAATGAAAAAAGCGCAATCCTCGAGGAGGGGTGGAATCCCACCTGCTTAAATTCCTTTTTTGAGCTCACTCCATGGCCTGCTCCTCGCTGCTTCAGAGCGTTTCACTCAATACACACTTGAAAGATGGGGGGAGAATAGAATATGAATGTTTGCCTTTTTCTCCATTAAAAGTTATGAAATTAAAATGGCTTTAGGTATCCCTGAGTGTTCACACAGCAATATTCAAAGGATGTGCCAATGTCCCTTCGAAGACAAATTAAAGCTTCAGTGTTGGTGCAGGTAAATAACCACATGAAAACAAATGGAACACTTTAAGTTTTAACTTTTCCTTCCTAAGGCTTTTTCTTGCTGTCTCACAAGTAAATATTTTCCTAGTCTTCCTTATATAAAACAAGGATTAGAGGAATATTAGTGTTCCACTGAACAGACCTAGAAACAACTAACAGGAGTTTATACAAGCCAGGGAGAGTTTGTTAAACTGGGCCACAGGATTGGGCTCCTACATCTCACTTTTTATGGGTGATTTTTAATATCCCTGTTTTGCCATCAATGGAATCACCTCTAATGTACTTCACTGCAGCCTGCTGGACATGTTTGGGGGATTAATTTATTAAAACAAGGTGAAATTTTGTTTTCTCTGCATGTTGGCATCAATTAATAATCGGTGTGAGAGGATTGCTGTGCTGTCACTGGAGGAGTGTGTAAAGAGCAACACTAACTGCTGAGAGAAGGAAAAATGCCTGAAAACAGATGCTGACAAATAAAAGATAGCCATGAGATAGCTTGGAATGAAACCAAAAATCCCAAATCCAGTCCACTTCTGAGAAGACTGAGTTACCTGCACTGCAACTTGTTCTTTAGTCTGGTTTCAAGTCATGCAAAAAAGAGACTTGAGTGATATTATTTTGTCTCAGATCAGAGAAAGAGCAAGTGTAAGAGTGGTAGCAGGACAGAGAAACAGGAAAAAGAAAAAAAGATACTAGGAAAACTGGACTGGAAACTTAATGTACTTATTTATGTACTAAATATCATAAATACAATATTTACTATATAGAGTCATAGAATCATCAAGATTGGAAGAGATCTTTAAGAGCACCAAATCCAATAATCAATTCAGCACTGCCACTGTAATTCCTAAACCCCTAAACCTTATATATATAAAATACTTCATATACATTGTAAGTTACATATTGTACTATATAAAAACTAATAATGTATACTAGATATTCTGTAATTTATATACTATATACTGTGAGTACAATACCTAATAAAGATATTAGATATCTTAGATATATATTAGATAAATGCTCATATATCATAATGTGTCAACAAGATAATAAATATATGAATAGTATTTGTTTTCATACCTACATATTTGTTTTATTGATATAATATTATTAATAATCTATACTACATTGTATTTGTATTATATTACATTATATAGTCTCTTATACTATACTGCATTATCCTGGATATTGGGAAAATTTTCTTCATCGGAAAGGTAAAACACAAGAGAACAGACAAGAACAGTGGAGAGGGGACAGAACCCAGAGCTTTGACCCAAAGAGAAGAAATCAGGCCAGGGCAGAGGAGAATGGGTTAGAACAGAAAGTCCTGGACCAGCCCTACCCAAATACCACAGTCTGGCACTCAGCAGACCCAAACACAACCCTACAGAACACAACAGGACACAGTGGAGCAGAAAACACCTGAATGGGCCAGCCAACCCCACAGCAAAGTCAAAGATGTGCCCCGCCCATCACCCCAAATCACCAAGCACCCCCCAGACCCCACCACGGTGCAAAGCTTTGCTCCCACTGCCCACCCTGATGCTGCCAAAGTCCAAGCTGGCGTGGAAACTCTTCTCCCTCTCAACATCTCCTTGAGCTTGCTACCTGACTTCCATCCTCTCCCTCCTGCTGGAGCCCTGCTGGGGAAGGCAGGCTCCTGCTGTCCACCCTTGGATTGTGACAGCCCTCTCGGCTTGTCAGGATGCCAAAGGGACACGCCACAGGTACACATCACCTTCCTCAATGACAGCTGTCCTTGATGACACCGTTCCTCAAACACCTTCCTGCCCTGGCCACCTGAATCACCCAGGCTGATGTCACCATCCTGCAACTGCCAGTACAATGTGATCCCTGCTGACAGTCCTGCCAGCAGCAAACAAGGGAAAACCCCCACACCATGCACCCCGAGTGCGTTCTCACCTGTCCCAGGCTCCCTTCTCACCCCTGTGCTCCAGCAGCACCAGGGTTCAGCCGACTGTTGGCCAGATGTGCTGTGCACCTAGTGTGGGGCTGATACAGATCTCCTCCTCTCAGCATCCTCTGGCAGCACCTCACTGCTCGGGGTTTGTGCTGTTTGGCACCTTGAAGGACCAGGAGCACCAAATACAGCCAGCTCTGCTCCATCACTCCATAAATCCAGCCTCCTTCTCTTCATCCTCCTCTTCTTCATCGTGCTTTTCAAACTCCTCTTCATCCTCCTCCTCCTCTTCTTCTTCATCCTCCTCATCTCCAAATGCCTCCTCTTCACTCCCCTCTTACTCCTCCTTGTCACCTCACCTTACTACAAAAAAACCCAGCACCTACCGTAGAGGATGATGCTGGCGTTGGTGTTCCCTAGCTGGTTGGTGGCCACGCACGTGTAGTTGCCGTAGTCCTTCTCCGAGACGTTGAAGAAGGTCAGCGTGGACAGGCGGCCCTTGCTCTCGATCCTCACACCCTCCAGCCCGTTTGCTAACCTGCAGAGAAACATGGATAGCAGTCCTGGAGCTCTGGGATGGATCTTGCCCCTCCCTGGGCACCCCTTTACTTCCCACCAGCCAGCATCGCTATGCACCCACACATTCCTCCACTGGACTTGTGCATCCCAGTTTTGAAGACAAACTCTCCCTCCCACTTTCCATCCCATAATCCAGCCTGACCCACATATTCCACAACCACCATCCCCAAGAGAAACAGCTCTGGGATTTCCTCAGCCCTCAGCTGAGCTCCCACCAAAATGAGTTGATCCCAGCCTTTTTCCACACAATGCCCTTGGGCATTGTCACCTCCCTCTACCTCCTCACCTCGTCACCCCAAGGCTGTGGCTGCCCCTCTGTCCTCCACTGCCTCTGCCCTCACCTGGTGTCCTCCTTGAACCACTGAAACTCTGCCACAGGCACGGCTGAAGCCTCGCACTGCAGGATGCCCTTCTGGCCCACCGAGGCACCCGTGTTCTTGGCGTTGGAGATGTAGGGCGGGTCTGCAGGGACATGGCGCTGGGTCACACTGTGTCACACGTGCACCCACCCCCCCACTGTCCCCCTGTGCCCTGCACTCACAGTTGACAGTAACTTTGACTTTCCGCACATCCGGGACGGCCACGTCGTTGACGGCGCTGCACTCGTACTCCCCGGACTGCTCCCGTGTGATGCCCGTGATCTCCAGGTACTCATCCTCACTCACAAAGGTCTGCCCTGGGGGATGTACTGAATGTGTGGCACCGTCATCCGTGGACACCAACACCAGGAACTTCCCTGTGCCCCTCCCCGACACCCCCAGCCTGGGCACCCGGCATCCCCCACACCCAGGAAATGCTTGACAAGCATCCTCAGCCCCATCCCGGGCCACACCGAAATGTCAGCACTTCTGACTGTGAGTCACCTTAGTGCCACCCTGACTGCCTCTAAGGGGACAACCATGCACCCCATACAGGCCAGGATGCTCCCTCGTCAGGCCCAGGAAGTTCATCCACCAAGCAAGAGCTCACCTTTCCCAGAGAGGTGTCTCCACGTGACGGTGGGCTCCGGTCTGCCAAAGGCCAGGCACATGAGGGTCACGCTGCTGCCCTCGTTCACGGTGATGTCCGAGGAGATGTTGACAATCTGGGGGGGCACTGCAAGACATAAAGGCCACCAAAGACACCATCAACACACCAGCTTGCCAGGAGCAGCTGGGAGGCCCCAGCCTTGAGAGCTGCTCCATCATGTGACTCAGGTGTCCACTCCACTGCCCTCTCCAGTCAGCAATTCCATGTCTCCAGTAACTTGGACTGGAGCCAAGCATGGATCTGGAGTGTGGAGGGGTCCACTCACTGTGCCAGCTCCCCCACTCCATGGCCGAGACCCCGATAACCAGCTCTCGTTATGGCCTGTGACAAGCCTCATATTTTAGCATATTTATTAAAGCTGTTTAAATTACTGAGCGTCTGCTCCTTCAATACTGGCCAGGGTGATTTATATTACTCTATCCCCAGATACTCCATCTAATAAATAACTTGGCAATCTCTGTACCCATAAATATCCGTGGCCATGGCAAAAAGCAATTAAAGCTCACTTGCCGATGCTGCTTCCTGGTGCTCTGGGCTGTCGGACACAAACCCCTAAAGGGTCTGCTCCCCAGGGAATAAATGAGGCCATATTTAACAACCCTCCCCAAATGAAGCAGAATACCTACAATGCCAGAAAGGATGCCCTGTGTCCCCTCCCAAGCACACAACATGCTGAGAGCCCGGGTCAAGTGGCATCAGATGCCCAACCCTTGCACCCAGGGCTCTCTTGAAGTGCTGGGGTTCCAGGATAATCACCTGAAAACCACAGTGGCCAACACCAGCACTGCCTCCAAGGGAAAGAGGGGCTGCCTTGCTCTCCTCACACCCCCAGGGAAGGTTTCATCACACTCCCAGGGAGGTTCTCCTCTCTCCTGGTGCGGGAGAGGTGGCACAGCAGGATGAGCCATGGCAAAGACGTAGCATGGGCTCTGCAGCCCTATGGGTTCTGCAAAGCAGTAAATTTCCCAGCAACTTGACACATTAATATAGAAGTACAGTCTGTTATAGCAGAGGGAGATTGTCTGAGTCCTTCAGGGGAAAGCAGCAATCCAAAAATGAAAAGTGTGTGCCGGCAACTGCTGGAAAATGTAGTTAACGCTCAGAGCAGAACTGGCCAACTCCGACAGCGCAGCCACAATGGGCTCTGGGAGGGCTGCAAATGGCCCTTCCTCACTCAGACAAGATGACACTAATCCATATTACAGCGTCCTTGCACCTCTCCCCTCCGGTAACAGCACCTCAAACTGGTACCCGGAACATCTGAAAACTACAAGAATATCCAGGGTAAGGCTTCCCACAACTGGGCATTTTTCGTCTGCTCCTGAGCCTGCAAATCAGCCCTTCTTGTGAGCAGTTTTGGTCCAAGATGACATCACCATCATTAGGGGATGCTGAGACCTTGGGATGCCACCCCTGCTCCAGACAGCCCCTGTCTCTTCCTTGTGTGCTTTTGCCTGCAGATGCTGGACTAGAGCGATGTTGTGTGATGCAGAGCATCAGCAAAATCATAGTCATCATTCAATCCTTGCCCTTCCAGCCACCTCCAGTTCAAGGCTGGCACCCCTTTCCTGTCCCCTGATTCCCAAACCACGAGTACAAAATGAGATGCAGAAGTTGCTGCTCTGGGCACAGATGTGAGGTTGTCCCCCTCTTAGGCACAGAAATACTTTCATTCCCGTGGAAAAAAAATTACCACTACCCATAACCACTACAGTCCCAGTGCTCCCATTCAGAAAACCCCAAGACACACAAACCCACACATCAGCCTGAGTGTCCTTCCCTTAGCAAAGGATGCTGACACAGACATGCCAGCAGGTCTCACAGTAGGCAACTGCATTTCCTGAACATCCAGAGGTCAGGGAAGCATGGCTGTGCTTCCACTGCCTGCTCTAATCCAATCAGGAATGCCCCTGTGAGCCAGCAGGGACATGCTGTGGAGGGACACCCATGGACAGCACGGGGACCCCACTGGGCAGCTCGATACCCGTGACTGCGATCATTGTCTATGAGGTTACCAGGACTTGGAGAAGGACATCAAAGGACCTTGATTACATTTTTATAGATCCCACTGACTGGGCTGTCAAGGATGGTGTCTCAAGGACGCACTGGTTTGCCATGGGAGGATTTAATCCTGTGGGAGGAGTGGGGGGAAACTGGAGCCTCTTGGGCATGCAGACAGGGTGAGTGTGGTGGCAAACATGGCTGTGTGGACAAAACCAGCCTGCAGCCATGCCCTGTCAATACCAAGAGACACGGACGGCCATGGTATGGCTGCCCTGACAAGCACATCCCACAGAAGCTGCCTTGTCTCAAGGTGGTGGCAGCTCAGGATCGGTGCTGGGTGTGGAGGCCAAAGACTCTCCCATCCCCCACAGATCTCTCTTGGTCCCCTCCCAGGTCAAGCAGCCCTGCTAATTCCTTGCAGTTCTCCAGCATGACTGTGGGTGCTGTTCCTAGTCCTTTACCTGCTGACAGCATCCTTTCCCTGAATTACCTTTGGTTCGCTACATTTCCCTCCCTCTGCCCTACACAGCTGCAGTGAGAAAAATAGCGCAGAATACCATCTCTACCCCCTTTTATCCACAGTCCTTCCTCACAGAAGTTTACAACTACAAGCAAATTGAATAAAGAATAAATCCCGAGGAAGCGATGAGCGGCGTGGTCTCACCGGAGCAACGAGCGGCACGCAGAGGGTTTCGTCAGCCCCGCATAATATTAATCACAGGGAAGATAATGCATAAGGTTTGGTAAGCCAAAAAATACATTCACACTGTAATTTCGTGTTTGTTGGGAAAGCCGGCGAGAGAAATTGAATGTGAAAGCGATGCCACTAAATTCAATAACAATAAGCCCGTGATTTATCTCCTTCCTTTACCACTCGAGACCTGCACCGCCTGATGTGCTGATCCACACTCTCTGTGGGTGTGTGCCAGTGTCTGCCACCATCCGTGGGGACTGTGAGGTGCCATCCCTGCCCTCATCTCCCAGACCGGGCCTTTATGGGGTGGCCATGGGATCACACCTTGGTGACACTTTCAGGTCGGGATATCTCTGGGACTCTCCCCAGTGTGTTCCACCCCACCCTGCTCCGGGCACCAGTGAGAGCTTTGCACTTGTTATCCCATCTGCGGGCAAAAGCAACGGGGAAGGCTCGGATCAGACACCCAGGCGTGAGGAGAGATGGTCAGGGACGGCAGGGACGCCTCTTCCCTGCTAAACCGTGCGGGGAAAAGCAGCACCTCGGGAGCGGCTGCGTGATCAGCGGCTGCACATGACGGTGACGCACAGGGCCGTGTGCGGGCTGACTCATCCCCCGGCCGCTCCGAGCGCCCATCCCTGCCGGAGCCACTCGCCGCCGCCGTGGCCCTGGATTATTTTTAGCTGCCAGATCATTACTGCTGCACGCCTCGGAGCGGAGAGCCTGCATGAGCACAGTGGCTGACACATGCAACTGATGTCCCTCCTCCACATCATTAGCTCCTAATCCATTAAAAGAGATCTCTCCCTACACTGCTGGTAAGGGGAGATGACAGATGGATAACTGTGGGTTCTTCAAACTGCCAGGCAACAGCCACTCGTCCACCTCTGCTTGGGGGACAGGTCCCCATAGGGGCAGCAGAGAAGGTCATCTCATCTTCGGAGCCCCGAAGCCTCCATGGACACCATCACACCTACAGCACATTGTGTTTCTGCCCTGGCACCTCACTTTCCACCCCCTCTCACACACCTCCTCTTTCGGGGAGATGCAGCATTCATGCAGCTCCCTCACCTCTCCAGCTGCAGTGTCCAGCTGTGTCCTGTGACAGGTGATGCTGTCACCAGCAGGGAGAGGGACTGTCACCCTGGCAGGGAAGGGATGCTTGCAGGAGATGACACTGCCTCCCTTCCCAGCATCTCAGCTGTCTATAGCCTCAGGCATCTCCAGCTCTGCACAAGCCTCCCCAGCACAGGCAGGATGGGGCTGTCAGAGGTGTCACTGTGCAAGGTCTCATTAGCGTACAGAAAGTCAGCACAAAGGAGGCAAATATGCTGAAAGCTCACATTTTGCCTGTGCTTTCCATCTCCTTCACTGATGAGAAGCACAGCGGGGTGGCACCAGGGCCTCCTCCAGTCCCTGTGTGTCTGCTGAAGGCACCAGCAACACGAGACCTTCCCTAGAACAGCTCCTGTTTGGGGCTGATGCCTTTAAATGGGGCTCCTGAGAGCCAGCTCCTGGCTGGCAGATGGAAATGGATGTTTTCCCTCTCTCCAGCTCATTTTTTGAGGGGTGCAGGAGATACCTGTGAGGACACACAGAGTAACCCTGTGCAAATGCACCTCAGTGTTCCCACGGGGGAAGTGACTGGGGCAAGGAGGTGGCATCCAGAGTTTTAACAATGTATTGCTTCTCAGCAGTGATGATCATCATCTCTGATCGAACTGTTCTGGTGACAGCCCAGTCTGAGAGGCTCATCAGAGCTGATTTTATTGAGATAATGGATTAAGCACTTCTAAAAGTTACAGTTTGGTCAACAAAATTATTTTTGTCAAATTTCCCTGCCGAGCGAGCTGCGCGTCATGCCCTCACTTATTCTACAGGCACACCACCCCAGTAATATCTTCCTTTTCCCTTTGCTTGAGGTCTTGAACACCCTCTTTTCCCAGCCTCCCCGCAGTAAAACACTCTCTGTGGGATCCTTTTACAGGAAGGAACATGGCAAAAATGAAACACAGGCACTGAGCACCCTTTGCCAGGCAGAGTCGCCTGACTGCTCGCAGTGCATCCTTTTTCTCCAAGTTTCCACACTGAGACAGGGAAAGCAATAAAACCAAAACTCACAGCGTTATACCTACTGTGTAACCACCTGTCAGTAAATTTATGAACAATTAGGAAGTGAGAGTGCTTCCCAGGGAGCTATTTGTGCGCGAGCTAAAACGTTCTTTCTGTTCGGAAATATAATGGGGAAACAACTTCACCAGTTCTCCCTCCTTTTCCCCAGTTTTGTTTTTTTGCAGTAATTAATCATCTGTTGCTGCTGGTCCCTGTGGCACATCTGATGGCTCCTTTTCACCAGTTTCAGGCAGCTTTGAGACTGGGACCCCAAGGGTGCTGTAAGGTGCACCCCATCCTGTCCCTTTCCTGTTCTCCCATCTGGATTTTGGGTGAGCACATCATGGCAGGCACTGGAGGGACAGTGTGTGCTGTTTTCTGCCTGCCAGTCTGACTCTTCCTCCTTCCAGACCTTCCCCCTCTCCCTGCCTTCACTCCTTCATTACTCTTTCATTTCTCCGTTTTGCTGCTTCCTGCCCTTTTGATGTTCTGGTGCTTTTCTGTGTGTGCACAAATTTCCTTCTCTCCTTCTTTGTTCTAGGGTCTCTGGACTTTTCTTCTCATCCTTTTTATTGTTTTTTCCCCCCTCTAGTTGCTTTCTTCTTCAAACTTTGCTATTCCTTCCAGATTTTCTCTGGGCTGCTTTGTCTTTGAATTCACTGCCACATTGCTCTTTCATCACCATCATTTGACCATTTTCACTCTCTTGCCCATCCTCTGCTTCTTCAGTGAGGAAGGAAGGTTGAGATAGGGGTCTAGCTGCAGCTTTGCATCCAACCTTTTCCTTTTGGAAAAAAAAGATCTTAATGGGGGTGGCTTGGTGGGGCGATGGGGGGATGGCCCTTTGAGAGCCTTAAGGAGCCAGTTGTCAACACAAGGAAAAAACAGAAGACTCAGTTTGGTTTTGAAACACTCACTGAGAAGCTACATCTGCACTGGTGCTGCTTTGAGAGGCACTGAGTGAGACACAGGACCAGCTCCAGGACAGCATCCCAAGGTGCATTTGGATAATACACCACACAATCACACCCTGTAAATGGAGGCCATGGCCCTTCAAAACCTGTCCTGGTTCCCAGGGCGAGGAAAGCAGCAAACTCCAAGATGGGAAATGGATTGTGCCACCCAGAAACAAGAGGAACAATGCCAACAGCTGGGAGAGGCTTCAGCATGGCAAGTAAGATTAAGGCAGTACAGGGGAGTGTTGTCTAAATGAATCAGAAACAGAGGACATCTGAGAAATACCAAAGAGCACTGTTAGTTAGGGATGGCCAGTACCAATATTCACCACCAAAATCTCCACCAGAAGGGATCCCAAACTCACAGCCTCCACCAAAACACTGACCCTGAGCTCCGTATTTCGGACTGAAGCACACCCTGAAGCAGCCCAAGCCATGAAGGCAGGGCTGTGTCCTGCCTATGGTGTATCACACTCCTCACACCAAAATCATCCTGCAGCATGATGCCATTAAGGTGTGCCAGATCCTCCTTGCAAGCCTGCACCTCCCAGGAGCTCTCCCTCTCCTCCTTTTTGAGAGGTTGCCTTCACAGTGCTCACCCCAGAGGCAGGTGGACTCACCAAGGTCCACCCCACTTCAGCTCCACTCCAGCCTTTATGACAAGAGGAGAATGGGGTAGCTCATTTTCTATTTATGTGAGCTTAAAACGTCTGTTCTCTCTGCATCCCCAACTCTCCCCAGAACACACCAGCGTGCCGTAAGCACCATGTATGTCTCTGAAAGCATCCATCCCTTCGTCACGAGGCCACTCCTGACAAAAAGAGGAAAAGGGAGATGAAAAAAACCCTCTGGCTTCCTGCCATCTATGCTCTTATAAACCCTGTTAATGGCTGTTGCAATGAACCAATGCAAGAGACATATTAATAGCGCTACTAAGAGACACATTTACTGTTGACGGTGATTCCCTGGCAGATTTATTGCTGGGTTGCTGGGAGGGAAGGCTGGGCCCCTCAGTAGCACAATTAAAACCCAATTGAACACAGGCACAAAGAATCAATACCCTCTCCGGCCAACTCATAGTTTTGCAAAATATAAATAGAAATTAATTGACCTGAATATCGTTGCTAACTGGTCATTACTGCTTGTTTGCCATCCTGCTGCCACAGTGAGGGTAACAAACAGAGGACAGACCTAAACTTCAATTTTGAGGCCAGAAACAGAGCTTTGCTCCCATCCCTGTAAAGTGTGTGCTCTGCTTGTAGTAACAGCCAGGACGAAATCCATCTTTGGAAAATCACTCCTTTCCTCTCAGCGCTGAGCAAAGGACTGTGTGTTGTTCACCCTCACAGAAAGCAAAATTTAGCCACCAAGGAACTGCAGTGGAGCTGAATGATAGAATGGCTTGGGTTAGAAGGGACCTCATCTCATTCTGTCCCGCTGCCATGGGCAGGGACACCTTCCACTATCCCTGTTTGCTCCATACCCTGTCCGACTTGACCCTGAACAATTCCAGGGATGGAACAGCCACAGCTTCCCTGGAAAACCTGTGCCAGGGCCTCCTCACCCTCACAGGAAGGAATTTCTTCTTTATATCAAGCCTTAATTTCCTCTCTTTCAGTTTGAACCCATTATTCCTTTTAACTACAATTCCTGATGAAGAGTGCCTATCGACTTCCTTGTAGGCTCCTTCAGATACTGGGTGGCTGCTATGGCATATCCATACAAACTTCTCCTCCTCAGGCTGAACTGAGAACAGAGCTCAGGAGGGTTTGCCTCTCTCATCATCACCATCAAAGGCACCTACAGACGGATTTTCTCAGCTGGGCAAACCATGTGGTTTGAGCTTAACACGTTGAAAGGGAAGTACAGACACTGCTCAGCATGGACCACTTGACCTGTGCCTGCACCCCCAGTTCCTCACACACTTCCCTCCAGCTGTGCAGAAGTGACACTGCTGAGAACCACAGTCATTGCTATGGTGGGAACAATTCAACAGGACTTGCTCACACCAGGAAAAAAAAACTTTCCCCAGCACAGTTAGGAATGCCTCACCACCCGACTGTCACTCTGGACACAAATTCTCTCTCACCTTCACCTGCCCATGCCTGGAAAGTGCCCGCATCACCCTGAAAAAGGGGTGAGGGCAGCAGGGGCTGAGCATCGCTGCCAGTTCACCTGATTTCATTAGGTGCAAAGCACTCAGATACTTCACCGGTGTTGACTGGATGGATTAGCACGATTAGAGAGCAGACAGGATAAACAGATTAAACCTCACAGATGGACAGCTCGCACACAACTCAAAAAGGAGGAGAGAGACAGCTCAGAACAAGGGAATGGAGAGATGCTTCCGGTGGATCTCCACTCCCCTCTTCCCTAGGTGAGTACTCCCCTTCTTCACCGGACCCTGGTGAACACAATCTGGGGTTTCCCAACACACTCCCACAACCACCAGGCAGGAAAACCTGTTGGATAGGTGACCACAACCAACCCCTGCCTCTAGCCAATGAGAAGGGTACATAAATACATACATAACTCTGTTGGGGGCTTCTCAGAGACGTGTCGAGGCTGAGAAAGTTTTCAGATTTGCTCATTGCAAAATCAATACCCATCAGCTGTTTGAAATTAAAGGAAAGATTAGGTCCTGGTTTTATACACGCTTTATTGTATTCTGAAAGCTTTCTACTCAGCCAAATAAATCTTCTTTAAGAGGATTAGGAAACTTTCATTATCTTTATCTAACCTGAACTAACAGTTACTCTGAAAAATTAATCTAGAGACCGGACAAAAGCCAGTAGCTGGTGCAAAGCTGCAAGAATCCAGAGGCAGCATCCATCAGAGCGGTACTGGTCCCTCTGATCTGCCAGCACTTGGATCCCCTCATCAGAACAGCCTCAGGACATTGCTTTGCAGCCCAACAACATCTGCTATATTGATATACTTGCTTAGGAAGCCCTGTGCCCAGAGCTCTTCATGGCTCCACAGTGACTTTGACCTCTCTCCCAAAACCATGGAACCTTGTGCTGTTGGGATCTGGTTTTCCTCTGTGCCTGGCAGCACACTGCTTTTGGCTCTCCTGAAGCATCTTCAAACATGTGCTTGAGTACCTTACTAACCAATCCTTGATGGAGCGAGCTGAGTAACATGGTTCCAAGCAGTGGAGACAGCCAAATTCACAGCAGGGGACAGGCAAAGGGGAAAGAAAGAAGAGCTCAGCAGCCCCACTGTCAGTTCTTAGGTGTCCTCTGCCCCACATGACAACTGTACAACACAACAAGGCTGAGCCAATGCACGTTCATCTCCTCCCTGGCATGATGGGCACTTGTCCGCACCACTGTTCCCATGCCATGCCATCTCTGAAGCAACTAATCCTGGCTCCAACTCCATCACCAAGAGGGCCTTCAAACCCTTCCCAAGTCCAGGTAGCTTTCCAGATCAAACCACAAAACAACAGCATGAGGAACATTTGGACCTACCTTGCACGATGAGGTGGACACGTGAAGTCTTGGGGTGATTGTCTGTCTGCACAGAGCAGGTGTAGGGGCCCTCATCGTATATGTCCACATTGTGTATCTTGATGCTGTACTGGGTCTTGGTGTTGGACAGGATGACCACACGGTTGTCTATAGACCACTTGTCATTGCCGGCATACAGGATGGTGCTGCGGTTCAGCCACGCCACCC
Organism: Brachypodius melanocephalos; assembly: GCA_013398615.1. Classification (NCBI taxonomy): domain Eukaryota; kingdom Metazoa; phylum Chordata; class Aves; order Passeriformes; family Pycnonotidae; genus Brachypodius; species Brachypodius melanocephalos. The sequence continues at coordinate 611,680 of VZSR01001113.1, read as the reverse complement.
GCGTCACCCGGTCATCCACAGTACACCTGCAGGGACACACAGACCGTCACACACCTGGAACAGGACACACAGAGAGCACCCCGGGTGCAGGATGGGAGCAGGATGGGAGTAGCTCCCACAACATGGAGATGCTGCATGCTGTAGCTGTGCTCCCTGTTTCCACATCCCCCCATCATGTGAGATTTCACATCAACAGCGGGTTCGCCAGAAATAAAACCTCCCTTTTTCTTTTATACACCACTGGGGAGCCACATACAAAATTCCCAGTGTTTGACCTCTGCAAGCCAAGCAGACCATCTCCATCCCCCTTCTCACCCACCTCTACAGCCCCCCTTGCCTTTGCTGTGCACTGAGAATTCCAGATGAAGCTGTAAAATGTGCTGACAGTTCAGCTTGTCGGCACAGCCCTCGAGCCATCCCCGGGGTGATAAACACCCCGACTGCTGGGGACAGGGGCCACGGCACACGCACAGGGAGAGGGGAAGAACAGAAACAGCTGGAGACGGCCAAGCCAGCACACAGGGAAGGGAAGGGAACATTTGGATAAGCAGCTGTAAATCCTACAAGTGCCTTGAAAACACAGCGCGGTCGTTTCCATTATTTATTTCCTGCCTGGCTCCCACCCTCCCCGTTCTGAGACGTGCAGGAGCTCGGCAGCTCCAGTCCACGGCAGTGAGTTACACTTGGCAAAGAATGGGATGGGGGGGAAGGGAATTAAAATGTTCCTGGAAAACATGGCTTTTTCACGCTCTTTGATAGATTCTTCTCCATCTATTTACTTGTGGCCTTCTCTGCTGCCACTGTAGTATCTGCAGCAAAAGCTCTGAGTATTTGGTTAAATTAAGAGCCCAGCATCTCTTAGGAGCATCACCTTTGCCACCTGAGCACCAGGCAAGGAATGCTTTCTCTTGGCATGAAAAAAAAAGGGGAAATCAAGCTAGACGTGAGCTAGTGCCGGCAGTGGCAGACCTGCTGCAGCTTTGTGCAGCCAAGATCATAGGAAAAGGCACTTACAGTCAATCACAAAACTCATGCAAGCCCCTCTCCATGTGCCTGTAAATTCAGAGAGCGGCTGGGAGGCTGTTCCTGTCCTCATCCCCATTGCAGCTCCTCTCCTGCCCAGGCTCTGGGGCTGTTATATGCCTCCCTTGCTGAGATTGCAGAGCGTCACCTCAATCGAGATTATTAATCGGGCGCAGGGAAGGGGCGATACTTGGCATGTTTGAGGGTCCCCCCGGGTGCTCAGTTCAGAGCAACGAGCCATATATTCTCCTGCAAACAAGTAATTTTCCCCTTGCAGGAGCTGTACGTCTCTGCCAGCCACATCACGTAGGGACGCCGGGGAAGACGGATGGCCCTCCACGCCTGCCGAGGCACGAGGGGAGCCTGCCGGGTGTCAGACATGCCCCGGCGCCAGCCCGGCTCTGCCGGACCACGACAACCTCGTACCGGCAGACGGCATTGTCCTTGTCGGCAAGCCGAGCCCTCTCTTCCTTCAAATTAACTGGGGGAGAGCTAAGCACAGCCGAGTTAAGTTCGGCCCTGGGGGATTCCAGTCTAGTGGACTATTACTGCTGTCTCACTTCATTATAATGAATAATAAAGAGATACTTACACACGGCTTCTGTAAATTATTCATTGCGTGCACCGAAAAATCAGGGCAGCAATATGTAAAACAGACAACTTGCATGTCTGCGCTCATATAAATATCCAGACTACAGCCCTGCGAGGGACTCTCGGGTCCCCTCATTAGGGGTGAAGCACAAGGACTCGGGTTTGAAGTGACAGGGATGAGACGCTCGTGCCACCGCTGAGTACGTTCCACTGTTGCTGCCCAGCTTTGGCTGGCGCATATGGGATCTGCTTCCCGAGGAGATCTGGGACTGCTCCAGGACATCTGAGAACTGGGGTGGCTCGTTCTGCATTTACAGCCCACATTTACTTCTCAGAGCTGTACCCACACAAGCACCCAGGGATGCCCCAGGTGGGCACTCTCACAGCGGGGAGGACAAGGACAGCATCACCCTCCCTTGTCTGTGGTGCTGGTGACTGGCACTGCCCTCAAAACAATTTGGAACAAGCAGGCAGCAGCAACTTGGAGACCTCTGTAACAAACCCATGCCAAGAGCAAAGGAGGCAAAGGCTCCTGGTTCCCATTCCTCCAGCTCGCTCTTCAGTCACTGCCACTCAATAGCTAATTTAGGACCAAGTGTTTGTACAGCATCATGCTCCTCTCCACCAGAGCCCAGACTGCCCCCTGCAGCTACAGATGACCAGACAAACCACCCTCCTTCAAAAAACCAGCCATCCTGCGCCTCCTGGGAATGTGTCAGAACCACCACCAGCAGAAAAGCCCCATCCATCAGCTGGCACAGGCACCTTCCCACCACCAGTTTTTCTTTGCCCTGGCAATTGGCACTTCAAAGAATACTGATGGATATCCTGGCACAAGGAACACCTCATCAGCTTCTTTACCTGTCTGGGAAAGTGATCTCCATTAGCTGCTAAGCTGATCTGTCTTTGCTCCCCATTTCCAATTGACCAGGATTATGATAATGTCTCCAGTAAGCAAACAGGTAAAGAGACTTCTGCAAAGTGTTTAGATAAAGCAGACAAGCTCTGACAAAGCTGGATAATAAAGCAGGCCAGGAGGTTTTCCCTTGAAGGGATCTAATTAAAACCAAAGACAAACTCCCATTAACAGTTTCCTGAAGGCACCATATCCCTCTCCAGAAACTGCCTTACAAGTCCAGAAGGGACAAACAATAAAGCACCTGTCACATGGGAGGGAAATAAACTTATCCTGGCTCTGCAGTTCACCTGCAGAAAGCCCATCAGCAATGGGGGAATATCTTGGGAATGATACTGTCAGCCCCCAGCATACAATGCATCCCAGCTCCCCCACACATCCCTTCTCTGTGCCACATGACTGTTCCATCAGCTCGTCCATCTCTGCATCCCACTTACACCCTCATTGCCTTTGGGCAGACAATTTTCACCATCTGCAACCCTCCAGCTGCCTCCAATCACTGCTGCTCTCCTCCAGAGTGGCTGGGGAGCTTTGGATGCCAGGCTTTGCTGGAGCTCTGGCCCTCACAGTGCTCACAATGATACATGTGGGCTCTCAAAGGCTCCATCTCCTGAGACCCACATCGATCCCCTCACTCTGTGGGAGCACGAGAGTTGCTGTGTGGATCCCAGAGGTCCACCAGAGACGAGGGTGATGAACCTGAATGCAGCAGCATAAGAAGATGCATGAGGGTGGGAACTGGGGGCACCGGCGCTGTGCTGCTTCCCCTCTAATTGCCCCCATTCCTCATTCTTAAATGCTAATTTTGAAGTTTGCCGTGGAATTATTTCACTTAGTGTCAACAATACAGATAGCTCCGCTGATGTGCTCTTTGTGTTTGGTGGCACACAGTGCCCATCTCCCTCCTCCTGCACCTATTAGGAGAGACCCCACGTCGCTCCCACAGCAGGCTCCTTCCCAGCCCCATCAATGACACTGACAGTGCCTCTCCTACATGTGGGTTGAGCTGTAACACCCTCCACCCTCATCCTCTGCCTTCTCCAGCCACATCACAGACCTTTCCTGCACTGCTGACTCAGCTGAACATGAAGGAGAAGTCTGGGGCTGCCCTCAACGCCTCCCCCATGGTGAGGGGTTGAGTGTCCAGGGCCAGCACAAGTTTTCTGGCAGTGATTTGGAGGGATAAATGGCACACAAAGAGTTGGAAGCATACAGGAAGTCTTGCAAAACCCTCTGCATGAGTGCAAAATATTCTGAGCAATGGGATGCATGGGACCCCAAAATGCTGATGCACATCCCAAGAAATCCAGGGGACATGTTTGTTACTGAAGAGCCAAGACCACCGGTCCCTGTCCGTGACAAGAGGCTGGAGGGATGGATCAACCCAAATTTGTTGTCCAACTCTGTTTGGACACGTGGTGGGATTTTTGGGGCTGTCCAGTGCAGAGCTAGGACATGGAGTTAACGATCCTTGTGTGTCCCTTTTGGCCGAGGATATTTGATGATTCTAGAATTAAAATGTCTCCTGTTTCCTTGTGCAAACCAACAATGCTCTACTTTTAAACTCCTCTATGGCCCTTCAACCCTAAACTGCTTCTCTCTCCTGTAGGTAACATGTCTCGTCAGGATGACAAATGGAGATGCCAAAACCAGCTGCAAACTTGCCAGCTGACCCAGTTTTCAGCGGCTAAAATAGCTCACCCAGATCGGCAGCGAAGCCCCTCGACAGCGACCAGGTGATGCTTCACCCTGGGAAGCCACCAACCAAAAATACCTGTTGGGGCAGAACAAACACCCTTGTCTTTGAGAAGAAATTGTTAATTACATTAGCCAGGAGCTCCTAATGGGATTTCTCCTGCACTTCCAATACTCTTCCCGGCTACACAGTTAAGGGGCACCGGATGTTTTTTATTCTGGGCGGCTGCAGCAAAGGCAGAGGAGATTTATTTGTAATCATCGGAAATAAACACATTTCCTCAGAAGTAAACACAAAAGAACAGAACCTGGCTGTGCTCCCACTTCGTTCAAGATGCAAATGAGAAGCAGGCCATCAAAACACAGCGGCTCCTCTAATCCTCTCCCAACAATGCAACCCGCCCGCATTATCTGCAGGGACAATGGCACCTGCGCCGTGTGACGGGCGGGTCTCACACGGCAGCTCCCGAGGGCAGGACTGCACCATCCAACCTTCCATCACTGCCATCTGTGCTGTTTATTCTGGGGGTGGAGGGCACGAGGCACTTGCTTTTTCATCATGGTTCTGTCCACTGGCACTCTGTCTCCTCACTGAGGCACTCTCTCTCCCACCCATCCTGGTGGCTGGATGTGGAGTGCACAGCTCCACACCATCCCAG
>VZSR01001113.1:477960-606696 GCA_013398615.1 Brachypodius melanocephalos | reverse complement strand
CACCCTGAGAACAGAGGGCACAGCTCCCCACCATCCCAGCACCCTGATGACAGAGAGCACAGCTCCACACATCCCCACACCACCCCAGCACCCCGAGGACAGAAGGCACTTGGGATGCACCATGTGGTATCATCCAGCACTACCACCTCCCATCCAGCCTTCACCAACCACTAAGCATGTCCCAGTCCATCACCACACCCACACCCCCCGTGGGAAAACAAGGAGCATGGAATGTACAAGAGCTTGGCCAGCCCAAACAATTCTCCTTTTCTCCAGAACATTCCTCCCTCCCCACCTCACGCCACTCAGCCATTGCGTCCTGCAAAGACATACACAAACTGGCTCTCACTCTGCAAGTTTAATTAATTGCCTGGCCCCACTGTTACTGCTCTGATTCCCCAAGAGCTCCCAGTGCTGTTCAAACACACTCCAGGCCACTGGAAAACCTGTTCCCTGCCAACAACCCCCTGCCTGAAGCCCTCCGAGGGCTATGGGACCCTTCTGTCCTCTCCAGAGTCTTGGGGCTTGCCAGGGAGGGCTTGTCCCTGGTGATTCCTCTGCAGTGGCAGTTTGCCCACCAGCAGGCACCAGAATAGAAGCTGCTCCCGGTGAAAAATCAAAGCCCAAATTGATACATTAGCGACTGCTAAATATAAAATATCCATCTGCAAAGATAATAAGCCTGTGAGGGCAGAGGCTGTCGAGTTGCTCCATTTCAGATAGTTTAATGGTGTTTTGGTCCATGACTGCAGCTCCCAGACATTAGAATGATAACAAGATGATGAGGAGGGCGGGAGCCGTCTGCGCGAGGCATCAGAAGTCAAGACAATGCTCGCTGTGCAGTCCCTGAGGGGTCCATGTCACACAAAACACTGGCTGCTCTGCATCCTGCATTCACAGGGCTTTGGGTGGCCTCTGTGACAACACAGGACATGCAAAGGCTGAGCCTAATGCTGGGTTGCTGCCAAGCTTGAGCTGACATTAATTCAGGGAGGGGGGTCTGAGCCCTCTGGAGTCAGGGGTGGACCTGGGTACCATTGCAGGTGACACAGAATGATGCTAAAGCTGATACAGAGCTGTGCTGCAGGTGGCTTAAAAAGTAATCGTAGCTTGAAGAAGGAAGGGATGCCCAGAGAGGTGAGCTGCTGCACGGTGCCCCCGCTGACGGATCACATCTTCTCCCCAAAGCTATTCACGGGATTTTCTGAATTAATGCTCCACATCGAGCAAATCCAGAAATAGTCAGCTCTGTTAAAGCGAGCCAGGCTTTCCCTGCAGTTTGTAAAGCCCTTCTTTCACTCCTCATTGCTTCCACTTCCAGCTTGCAGGGACACACCTCACCCTGACAACATCATTGGCAAGGGGAAGAGGGGCTGGATGAGGCCAGGTGCTCAGGTACACTTCTCCCAGCTCCCACCTGACTTTCCCTTTTTTCTGACATAACAATGCACCAATATCCTTGTCCACGTGCCAGGATACTCCCCCCGTGTGGTAGGGAAGGTCGGAAGGCATTAGCCTAAGCCCTAACAGCCAACAGTTGTTATTAGCTCAGGAGAAATCTTCATAAGGAAATATGAGGTGGCAGCAGAAGAAATAAAGCGGAAGGCGTTCGGAGAGAGCAGATCAATGGGAATGTTTATAGAGCAGGTGGCACATAAATGCTTCCATCAGAGTCAGTCGATGCTGGCGGCCACACCTCATCTCCCAAAGACAGAGATGAAAATGAAGGCACTGAGCAGGGGCAGCCAGGCCAGGAAAACCACAGAAATTGGAGGAAGTACAGAGAGCATCTTTCCTTGCCCAAAATTGTACCTGAATGATTGCACTTTCTCCCTAACACAGCCAGGCACTGACTTCAAAGTTCCCCATGGCCATCCTGTGATTTGAAGAAGGCTGGGACATCTTCCCATCCCCAAAAAGACAGTCACCATCCAGCAGCATTTACCATCAAGGCATCAGTACTTGTCCTAGGAAACACAGGCAGACAGCTGTTTTCTCACCAGGAAAGCCAAATTCTCCCGTCCTTACACCAAGTCCTGCCCTGCATCCTGGCAGGGAAAATCCCAATGAGAGACACCTACCAGTGCTATCAGCACCCTTCAAGGGTGCTGATTAAGGGGCACAATCCAGAGATCCCCCTGCTCTCTGCCAGCATTGGCAGAGCCCCCTGCTCAATCAGTGCCTGCACCCTGCCTAAATCAGTGCTAATCTTACACAATGCAGCACCTGCAACCAGCTGATTTCCAGCCTTCTTCAATCAAAAGCAGCAAAGAAAACACTGAGTTTACTGCTAGCAGTGCTGAGCAGTTGAGAACCTCAAGTCCTCCATGCCTGCGCTGGGGTTGTAGGGTTGGATTTTTTCCCTTGCTATTGCTTTTTTTTGGCCAGGCTTTTTCATTCATCTGCCCAGGCAGGGAGAGAGAGGAATAACTTTGGCTGTCACAGCTGGACACTCAGTTAAGTGGTGGTAATTAGCGTGTGGCAACACGAGGCTCTGACTGCTCTGATTCAGCCATCCTGATGGGACTGGTGGCTGTCTCCATCTCAGCTGGGTAAGGGGGACACTTTCAACCCAGGAGGATGTGGCCGTGGCACCAGCAGCATGCCACAGTTGCAAAAGAAGAAAGGATGCTGGCAGGCTGACAAAAACCTGGACCAAAGCACATCCACCAGAGAAGGAGCCAGAGCAAAACCATCAGACACTTGTTCCTGCATTGTAAGGAGGGGAAATTGGTCTGAAGATACCCCAGTGCAGGACAGGGTGGCAATGCAGCGAAAGGGTGGCGTTGTCACCCCAAAACAGGTTCCTGGGGAAAACAACAGCATGTGGGGCCCTTTAATAGGAAAGCCATCCACGTCTCCATCACATGTGGGCCTCAGGCTCTCAGTCAGTCTAACTGGCCACACCACCCTCCCCAAGAGTTGGGCGGAAAGCAAACCTCTTCTCACATCCTGCCGTTGATTACCACCAAAAATATATTTGTCATGAGATGCCCACCGCTATCTCTGTGGCTCTTAAGGGTAATGGAGAGGTTTCAGTCTTTGGAGGATAAGTCTCAAGCTCTTGGCTGCTTGCCCGGGAGGATTATTTTACATCAGGTTGAGTTCTGTAGTAATTATCTTCAAAACAGCTGGACTGCTGGATAAACTCACTGTATCTTAATGCACAATATGGGAGCAAATGCAAGGAATTAAACTGCAATTCCAGACAGATCGACAGAAAAACCTCTCACAGGTGTTTCAGAGGCCGAGGCTCAGGGCTCCTCACACGATAGGGGTGGAGAGGCATTTCCTCATTTGAAATCAATTCCAACTTCCCCAGAGACAGAACGTAGAGAGGAAGAGATGCCAGATGAAGATGTTTTAACCTCAAGCTTTCAGCAAAATAAAAAACCCACTGTTTTCCTGACCCTCATGGCTGGAAAATGAAGTAGTATTTGATCCAGGCTGGACCGCTTGATGTTCCACACAACCCTGAGACTTGCAAAAAAGCTCCAGCATTCTGAGGTCTTGGCTCCATCCACTGTGATGCCAGCGGGCAGGGAAAGCCAAGGGGCAGACCAGCTCACTCCATAGACACCCCTCACACCTGGAAGTCGCTCTCCAGTGCCTACCGTATCCCATCCCACGAGGATGAAGGGGCCATCAGATGGACAAACCAACTCCCAGACTGGTCCATCAGCATGAATTAAAAGGAAAAAACATTAGGTACCTTCACGACTGTGCTGCCACAAGACTTAAGTGCAAAATCCTTGCAGAAGAAATTAATAACCTCTAAAAAGAGGGAAATTCTGCCACTAGAGAGTGAAGCTGTATTTCATGGCGAACATCATAAAGTGCTCCTGCCAAACACGAGATCTGTAAATGACCTGGGTGAGCCATCAGCTCAGGAATATAATTGCCAATTTGCAGGAATTTCACCAGCAATTAGGCAAAATAAAATAACCCACCAGAGGAAATCCTTTGCTCGCTGCTCCTGTGCCTCCCTCACCCATCTGATTTCCACCCTCCACTGCTCTGCCGGGATGAGGGTTGGATGCTGCAGGCACTAAGGAGCCAGGTGACAGCTCCGTGAAGATGAAGAAGTCATCTCCAGTGCCAGATAAAGAAGTCGTCATCAGTGTGAGATGACAAGAGACACTCCAGGGCACCAGCCAGATGAAGACCTTTCCTGCTGGTACCCTCTCTCCAAGCCCTGAGAACCAGGAGCCTGATCTCGGTAACCCCAAGGGCCGAACAACTGCATGCAATTAGGGAGTTTATTTGTTTGAGCTGCACGTGAATATCCCAAATTACACTATCAGATCATAGTCCTGCTTCTGATTTATTCCTTCTTTGTTCTTCAAGTCTTCGTACATCTAAGCAATTAACCTCTCAAAGAGCTCGAGAACACATAATTATCCTCATTTGTCTAAACGTCACCAAGATGGCTGCCTTTCAATTAACCTTCTGGGAATGGAGGGAAGTTGGAGTGATACAGTGATCATTTCCAACTTCAGCCTAGGCTACTGCTTTTTTTTCCCCCTTAAAGTAATTTAATTGAAATATTCAGATGATAAAATATAGCCAGATAACTGTTACTGCAGGTAACGGGATCAAGAGGGGGCTTGCAATCGAAAAAGAAGTCAAACGAGGTACAGTAATATTATATCAATACGTGGCACTTCCATCTCAAAATATCAAAGCACTTTGTGCTTATTAATGAAGGGAGCATTTCACACTCCTCTGGCAGGCTGAGACTTACGTCACTTCAATGTGTCACTGCTATCAATAGGGAAACTGAGGCAGGGAATGTGCTGTGGCATCTGGAGTTTACAGAGTCAATCCCTATGCAGCCAGGAGTTTCCCCAAGAGCATCCTCTCACGGAACCTCTCTCCTACTCTGGGAGAAGTTGGCTTCTTCATGAAGTCAGCACGGGAGGTACGGTGGTGGCCGAGCTGCTTTTGTTTTTATTTATTTTAATAACAATAACCCCCATTCTGCTGAGCCAGTGTCTGCCACGCCAGCGAGCGAGGGAGCCGAGCCATTCCCACCCATCGCCTCGCTAATAAATATGCATTGTTCCCGCCGGGAAGTGCCGGGTCAAGCTTTGCACCCGCACGAAGCACGACACCAGCACCGTCTGGCACGGGAGAGCAATATTTATACACACCCCCGCTCATAAATACACAGGCAAAATAAACAAGCCGGCTCCGAAGTTCAGCGCATCTCCTCCCTGACAAGCGTGGCTCCTCAATTCCCCGCGGTGCCGCAGCTCCGCTCCCGGCGTGAAATTGAGCTCTCCAAAAAGCAATTTGGGCACCGGCACCGCTCCAAGCCCTATTCGGAACCTTCTGCCCTGGCAGGACCAGCTCTCACCCTCCCTGCACACGCAGTGGATTGAGGGAGGCTGGAGAGAGCTCCCACATGAAGGGAAACCGAGGCAGGGCGATGCGCAGGACTCATGCCCTGCATTCTTCCCTCCCAGCCTCACGTGTGGATCAGTGTCTCAGCGCCGGGCAGACACTCTGCTGATCCGTGCAGGCAAGAGGGGAGGAAAGGACGTGGGAATACAAGAGGGTCCCCACCGGGGACACCACAAGCCCTCGTCTCTCCCGGTGCATTCATGCGGAGACGCGGAGCGAGGGTAACACAATAGGCACCGAGTTTATTCTCGGCACAGGCTGGCGGCGACGTAATTAAAATGCAGGTCGGAGTCAAGGAACCTTCCGATAAATCTTTGCTTTTGGCTCTTGGGCTTGACAGGAAGCCTATACCTGGTGTGGGGAGTACAGACCGAGGGGGAGGCACGGAGACAGGCTCTGCTTTATGAACGGCCATTTTAATGTTTCGTTTGAGTAATGGGCCTTGCAAATTAGCACCCCAGCGGCCTGAAATACATATTTTTCCAAGGACATGCAGGCTCCTGATCCGACAGGTGATGTGGGCAAACAAGCCCCGAGGGCAGCTGCGATCTCAGCTCTTTGTGGCTGCAGTCATATTCTATCCCAGCTGGGATGATGAAGAAGAAAACAGAGAGCTTGGAGGGGGAATCCGGAGGCTGGGGGAGGAAATGGAGCAGAAAATGACCCTGTGAGAGACCAGCGAGGGGCGGATGAGTGGTGGCATCGGCAGGGTGTGCCTGGCAGCCTCTGGAGGGAACTGATGCTGCACTGGCACAGCACAGCTCCTCTCTCCCTCAAGGAAAACCAGCGAGACACTCCAGGGCATGTCTGTGGGACACGCCTCTCCTTGCACAATCAAAACTATGGATCTTTGGCTCTTGATGCAGCTTGTGTGAGCGTCTGGCTCTGGGCTGAATATTCAGAAAGGCTGGAGGTACTGCAGTCACACTGGGGAGAAGGGAGTTGTGGAGAAATTATGCTGACAGCCTGTGGACTGCCCAGTGGGGCTCCAGCTTCTCCAATGCAAACATGGCCAGAAAGATGGAACATCCCTGCAATAACTGAGAGAAGAGTCAGGAGAGCAGTAGAGAAATATGTGCAGCTGAACACGAGGGGGAGCTCAGGCCAGAGCGTGCAGGGAAGCACAGAGCAGAAAGAAGAGCCTCCAGCTCACCCTCTCTCTCCATCCCTCCTTTACTGCCTCCTCTTCTTCTCCATCTACCCATCCCACCCCACCATGCACATAATCTACCTTCCCACATCAGCATGAGATGTGCTCTGTCGAACTTCCAGAGGAAGAAGTTGGTCGAGCACCCAGGGGATGTGTCTGAGCTGCCCCAGACAGATTTAACTCTGCACAGCAAGGAGGGAACCTCCTGCATGGATCTGGACACGTGGCTGGGCATGCATCCAAATCAGAACTGAAAATGTACCTCCAAATTGTTCTGAATCTCAAAAGAGGAGCTGGATATCTGGAATCCTCCTCCTCGTCTGCACAGGCTCCTGCAAGAGGCACAGGGTGACACCTTCCCGTCAACACACATCTGTCTGCCCCTGGATTTCACTGCTCAGACCATAAAGGATGAGTGAACAGGATGAAAGCAAGCTCAGAGCCCGGAGCAGCAGTTTTCACTTTACTTGCAGGGTCATCAGTTTAGATCAAAAGTGTCCAGAAAGGGCTTGAGAGCAAGATGAGCTGGTGAACAAGACATGAACTTTGCCAAAGACCCCTGCAGAGCATCACAGAGTGTCACAGAACTGGAGATGGACTCCTTCCTGACCGACTCCATGCCCAGGGCACAACTTGCTGCATCTCCTGGATGACTCCAGCACAGGGAAGTTGTACTTTGCGAGCACGCAGCTCTGCCTGCTGCTGCCACTCGCCCTGCCAAGTTTCAGTCATCCAGGATGTAATTTGGAGAGACAGCTCTGAACTCCACGGGAGAGGCAGGAGTTTCGGTGCAGTGTATCCAGCACTCCCGAGGCGCTCCTGAGCCGCGGCACGGAGCCTGCGTGCCAGCCACCGGTGCGTGCTTTCCCAACCGGGGAGATGCTTCGGGGCAAAGGGGAAAGAGAGGCCTTTCAGAGGTACCACGCATTCCAAGATGCTGCTGTTTTATCACCAGCATCTCCCTCCAGGAGGTTTGACTGCAGCTCACTGGGGTGACTGCAACAATTTCCACCTTCTTCCAAAGGTGCAGGGCTGAGCTCTCAGTAATTCCAGGCACCCAGAGTCAATGCATTTCGTTTATAGCCACAAGGAGTGGTCAGAGCCACCATCAGTAAATCCATGGTCTTGTTGCCACTCTAAGGACATGCTGAGAGCTGTTCCGAGAAATCCCTGCAGCTTTAATACCCGGAATACCAAAAAAAAAAAAGGGACGTGGTGATGCCAGCTATTTCGGCCACCCACTTGTGTGTACCTACAGAGCAAAGAGAAAGAGGACTGGGCCAAGGCGCACGGAAATCATTTTCTGCTGGCAAAGCTGCCGACTCAAGGAGAAACATAAAACCCTCGATGAAGGGCTTGTCTAGTTTATTATAACATCGGCTTTAATTTATGCGCCTGCCTTTTATGATTGTTCTCTATCGCTGTTCCTGGGGCTTATTTATAGAGGGCCATTAGCACAGAGAGCAGGCCCTGATGAGGGAGCATTTGCAGTCTGCCGGGGGACCAGGATATAAACTGAGCTGAGGAGGAGGCAGTGAGCTCTCGCATGGGGCTGCCGGAGTCCTCTCCCTGAAAGCCAAGAAGGATAATTTGATCTCAGAGTGATACAACTTCATTTCACGTGGCTGTCTCTGGGCAGGCTGCAGCCTCCTTCACATGCACTTTGCTGAATTCCCTAGTCCCACAAACTCGGCAGTGAGTGGAGGGGAAGTAGAGAGCTTTGGATCCAACCGTCCACACCAAGCACAAAGGCAGGGAAAAGCCTCTCAAGGGTGTGAAAGAGATGTCAGGGTAAGGAGAGGGAATCATAGAACGGTTTGTGTTGGAAGAGATTTAAAGATCATCTCATTCTAATCCCATGCCATGGGCAGGGACACCTTTCACTATCCCAGGCTGCTCCAAGCCCTGTCCAACCTGGCCTTGGGCACTTCCAGGGATCCAGGGGCAGCCACAGCTTCTCTGGGCACCCTGTGTCAGAGCCTCCCCATCCTCATGGGAGGAATTCCTCCCTGATATCCCATCTAACCCTGTCCTCTGTCAGCCTAAAGCCGTCCCCCCTTGTTCTGTGACTACAACACCCTTATAAAAAGCCTCTCTCCAACAAGGGGTCCCTCCCCAACTGCACAGTTGTGCACCCCGGGATGTGCATCCCAGGATGCTGACACTGGCACTCATCCCTGTCCGGGCATCCCAGCCCTGTGCCCATCTCATCTCCTTCCACCTAAAAGCAAAACACTTTGAAAGATGTGCAAACACCCCACGGTACACAAACAAACTTCACAAATTATTCCTATTTACAAACATCGCTCTCCAATCCCCAACAAAACTCAGACAGGCAATCCTATGCTGGTAATTAAAACCACAGGCACCAAAATGATGGGTTAATTAAAGGTCCAACCCACCCCCAAAACACACCAAATGTGCAGGGAAAAAAAAATGCATTGGTTCAAACCCCAGCGAAGCGGGTAGGTGGGTCTGTTGGCAGAGAGAGGCGATGTAAAATGAATTTGTATGATCAAAACCTTCCCGTACAGTTCGCAGGTAATTTGCGACGAGAACAAAAGCTTTAAATTCATCTACTAAATTATTCACTACAAATCGTCCTCTCGGCTCCCGCGCTTGTGTCCTTCAAGCTGTTCTAGGTGGTGATTACGTCCCCTCGGAACGCGGGGAGGCCTCGGGGAAGCGGCTGCAGGAAAGACGGAGCCGCCGATCCGACACTGGCAGTTTGATTTACAGAGAGAAGCGGGGAGAGGAGACAGCAGCCCTCAGGAAAAAAGAAACTTCAAGCTCTAACCATCCCATCAAGGGGCTTTCTGCCTTCTTTATGTGGCGGATTTTTTTTGCTCTCTTTCGTTTTCCGCAACAAGCTCCCGCTGCAGGCACAATAGATGATGCTAAATTATTTTGGAATATGCTGAGAATGCCCTGCTTGGCCAAGCGAAGCCTCATAAATCATTCCTCTTCTTCCACTCCCTTTCCTATTCCTGATCTCTCTTTCAGGCAGTATAATGCCAGCTTGCTGGGGAGCCCATTGGGCACTGTGGGCACTGCTGAGAGTGACCAGAGCCATCCCTGCTGTTGAGGGGATAAGACCATGAGACTGGGACAGACAGGAGCCACTCGGGCTGCTCAGGTCTCTACATACCAGAAATCAGTTCTAGAGCCCACCTGGGTCCAAGACAGCCCCACAGCAGCCCACAGTGGTCACAATTCCATGTACTGCTGGGAAGGGATGGGAAAAGCGGTTACATTTATGTGTGGGATGTTTAAACATCACCCCTGATTGAGCTGGTGATTAGGACTGAGCTCCTCTCTTGTCACTGGCACAGGTCCCCTCCAAAGCAGGGGAGATGCTGGTGAAGGACCTGGCAGGGCAGTGTGCCACCAGTGGTGTGGAGAAGAGGGAGAAAAGGAGGAGGATGTGGAACTCATTCAGCATTTGTGCTGTAGCTGGAGTGGCTGCATGGCCCAGGGCTGTCAGCCTGGCTCCTTGCACCACAACTAAAACCACACTTTTCATTAAAAACCCCAGAGCATGGATCTGATGGGAGGAAAAGCACTTTGGATGAGAAACCACAGTGTGGCAAAAGCACAGTCATTTTCTAATACCTGAAGTGACATTTTCTGAGTCCCTCACGCTCAGCTGTGACACTGACAATGTCATAATAGGGATATGAGTGCTGTGCATCTCTGTGCTGGCCTGGTACCCATCACTCAAGAATGATGGAGGGGCAGCAAGCCTGGGAAGCTGCTGACAGGGAGGAGCAGTGAGCAGCTCTGTTTGCAGCCCTGGGCAAGGACTACATTCTGTTCCCTCCCCAGCTCAGAAAAAGGTGGATTGCCATCTTCCATGGCTTGGCTGTGAGCTGGTCTAGAGGTCTCAGCCAGGCATTTTAGAGGGTCAAGCAGGATGAGGCAGAGTCCTCTGAGGTCACTCCAGGGAGGAGGGTGCCCTGTTAATCTGTCAGCATTCCATGCACCCAGAGCTGCAGGATGAGGCTCAGGGTACCATAGGCAGAGCTGGGATCCCCCAGCCCTCAGCATCACCCCATCACTCCTTCCACCTTCCTACCCACAGACACAAGTGGGGTTCAGCTTGGATTTTTTAATCACTGCCCTTCTACCCTCTCCAGGAGAACACTACAAACCCCAAATTCAGTAAGAGCCTCAGCAGCCACCCCTGCCTCTCCAGAGCCTCAGCTTTATGACTCTGTAGCCACGCTGTGTTTTGCACAGACCAGATGTGACACTCATCCTGAACAGCCAAATTTCAGGCCCCTTGGTTATTCCTTAGATAGAGCTGCTATTTTAGACATGACATACGCAAAACGAAAACAAAACCTAAAGCAGAAGCAGAGGGAAAAAGCCCTCTGAGCATCACAATGGTGACAAAAATCCATAGTGAGGCATTTGTCTTTGGTTTTTAACCTGGAGGAAGGGGAAAAAGCCAAGTGGAGATGCAAACATTCAGGGACCCTGTGCCCCAGCAGCCCTGTGGGGCTGGATGGGAGCTGCTGGTCAGCAAGGAATGCAAAGAACTCTGCCAACACCGGGACCAGGGTTGAGAATGACCCTGTGGACAAGGGGATTCATCAACTGGACTTGTGCATCACCACCTCTCCCATGCCAGCCCCTTTTCTGGGCAAACCAGACAGCCATGAACACATGGCTTCTCTCCAGTGCTTTTCCCAGCATGTTTGGATCACTCAGCTGCAATTCCCACCTATTCCATCAGGACCTCTGCTGGAGTCCAAGTCCCTTCAAGTCAGACCACCCATACCAACAAGGCCCAAGGTACCCAATATTTCATCCCCAGTATCCCAGAAGGGCTGAGGAACATGTGGACGCGCTCCATAAAGCCACCATTAGAGATCCCCTGGTGGAGATGAATTATAATTTGCAAATGATTAAAACACAATTAATGGTGGAAAGGAGGTACTCGAGGCTCTGCAAAGGAGCTGTACAAATGAGGAGTTATCAGGACCTTCGGTGTCCTAAGCACCTGTCAATTCTTGGTTGAAACAAGTGCATTAGCCTCGTCCAATATCCATCTAACCTTTCCACTCTCCCTTGCTCTGTTTCCCTGGCAACCAGTTAAAAGTGCTGGAAAAAGGCACAGCTGCTTTCAAAAAAAAGAAAAGGAAGAGGAAAAAAAAGGCCGTGTGTTCTTTTAAAGCACGTGTGCTCGTCACTCTTTCCCCCCTCTCTCTCTGTCTCTCCTTTAAGTGTCTGTGTTTTCCCTGCCCAGCTCGGCTCCAACTCTGAGACCTCAGCATGAGCTGCCACGCTCAGAGGGCAATAAGCAGGGTGGGGATGGCTCTGCCATCCTGCTCTCCCTGGGGATGGCCAAATGAACCACGAGCCACTGCAGAAAACCACCTGGGACTGCAAAGAAATGGAGGGGAGCAAACCCAGGAGCGGGCTCACCATGGAGAGCTGCTGAAAGGGGAGAGACTGTACCAAAGCAGCCCATTCCTGGGGCAGGGGAGCTCAGTGTGCCCCCCTGGTGTGCTCCCTGCCAGGCACGTCACAGCAGAGCCACACACGACCTGCACAGCTCTCTGGAGTGCTACAAGCTGAACACTCCGTATTTCACGGTGCTCCCTGTCAGTCTCTGAGCAAAACAGCAGTTTAACAAAGATCAAGACTTGAGGCTGTCACTAAACCCTGCTCTGCCGCCTGCTAAACAGGGTTATTTTTCCTTTTCTTGCCTTTTCTCCCTGCTCCTGCCTGCCTGGGCAGAGCTATGCTGATGAGTGTGGCATTTGTCCTGACACCTTTGGGAACTCAGCTCCAAAGGGTAGGAGGAAATAACAGTGAGAGCAGCCATCAAATGCTGGGGAGGATGGTACTCAAAGCCTGTCACTGCCACCCTCTCCTGTCTCCACCAACACATGCCAGAGAGAGGCTGGAAACACATCCTCCCCAGGGACAAGCCAGCACCCAGAAAGCCTGCTCTGGCTGAGGAGAATGGTGTGGAAGAGGGAAAGGTTTTCCAGGTGTTTCAGGAGTTGTCACAAAGGATGGAGCTGGGAATGCAGTCGGGGGAAGAGCAGTGAAGGTGGGATGGGGTCACTCAGCCCCCTCTGATGAATCCTGCAGTTCTTCATGGCACTGTTTTTGGCAGGGAAGGTACAACATCAAAGCTGTTCCATCCTGGAAAGTGCTGCGAATCTCTAGGGAAGGAGCCTCGTGGTGTTACATTAGCAGGACCATGAATTTTCCTCCACACCAGAGAGGCTCCAGGGGAACAAAGCCCCTGGGATGGCTCCACAGGCAATCAAGCTGCATTACTCTGCTGCTCAGTGAACAGCTTCATCCACTCATGGATTTGCTGCTCCATGTCCCAGCCTGGCTACTGGCACACACAGGGATTGCTGATAGCCCTGTATCCTTTATCCTGTCCCTCCCCAGCATCTCCAGGAGCAGGGGCTGGTGACCACCCCCACAGCACCATGCCTCTTACACAGGGGACAAGGAGTAGAAAGGGGTGGCAGCAGAGTGGAGAAGAGCTTGATTGTGTTAATTAATTGCCTGGTTTGAAGAGCCACTGCCACTTTGCACTCAGCATCTTAAACAGAGGGAGGGGGGAAAAGAAACAACCCATTAAACAACACACATGGGGGAAAGAAACCAAAACAAAGGAAAAAAATCACCCTAATCTAATGTTTTGCAAACACTGGGCACCCAAACAGCTGATCTTTGTCGGGAACCTTAGTTCCAAGAACCACTTAGAGGCTTTCATCAACACATTATAATATTAATCAAGACTCATAATGTAGAGTGATTTGCATGCCAACAAATATATTTACACTGTAAATTGTTTGTTGAGAAGCCTCAGAGAAATATGCAATTCACTGCTATTGAACTTGGGTAGCGGGGAAAAAAATAAAAGTACCAAATCCCTGTAGAGTTGGTTCCTTCTGGTTTTGGCAACACGACTCATTAGCATGCACTCACACATCCACGTGGGTTTTTGCTTGCAGCCGTTTAGCTGGATCACAGCAGTCAGAGGTGGAAAAGCTCAGCAAGGTCCTCACAGTTAAATCCAGGTCACTGTCTTCCCCACAGAGGAGACACAGCCTCTGGTAAACTAGTGCAGCAAGAGCCAAGGAGTCAAAGCACAACAACTGTCACCCATGGGTGACTCTGACTCTCAGAGTGACCCCCAGGCTATTTATGCAGTTCTGTTGTGACAGCCAAAGTGACCCCAGAGAAGTCCTGCTCCCAAGGAGGGGAGGATGGCCAAGCACAGAGAGCTGAGCAGCTGCAGAGGCAGTGGCAGAGCTCCCAGTGCCCACAGCCCCAACTCAAGATGGCCAAAAAGCCTGAGGCTGGTTGGACTTGATCTTCGAAGTCTTTTCCAACCATAACGACTCCATGATTCCATGATGTCCTGCTGCAGAGGCCCATGGCAGCATGCAGGATGTGACTGCTCGCTCCTGGGACCTCCTGCATGTCCCTGCCAACAGGGAACACTGCTCAGATAGACAGCCCAAGCCAGATGCCAGCATTCAGGGGTTTGACCCACCCTGACAAGCCTTCACAGACTCCAGGGCACTGTGTGGAAAGGCCAAGAGAAGCAGTTATCCTTATTTTCACAACACAACCCATATCTACAGCACAGAGTGAGAGGACAAGGCAGGAAGCAACACCACTGGGAGGTCTTTTCCAACCTAAATATTTCTATGACTCCAAGAGCATTCAAATGGTTTGGACACTAATGCCACACTTCTCGTCCCAAGGGATCTTGCCCTCCTTTCTCTCCCACCGCTTTTCCCCCCTGCACCCCTGCTCTTTCCACTGCGCTGTGCAGGTTCTGCTGTGCCGGGTGTAAATGAGCACCTGCTGTGCTTCCCATCCCGACCCTCCCCTCCCCGCCTGCCTGGGGCTCTGGGGCTGGAAAGGATGATTAGCAAAGGTGTTAGAGGAGAATTAAATGGAGTATTCTGTGGTGCCTCTCTAAGCTGCTGAAGAGCGGATTAGCAGGAGGCATTGATCTCCTGGTTCAGAGACCTTCTAAAGAGCAAGGCAGAAAAATAATGGGAGGGAGGAGGGGGGAAGCTAATTAACACTTCCAGGGTAGCAAGCCCTCCATGTGGAGCTGGTATTGATAGACTGGATAGAAGATGCCCTGGTCAGAGTGAGCGGTGTTTGTTCCTCCAGTGGGTTTCCTTGTGTGGTGACTGGGAAGGAGCTGGGAGACAGGATCAGCACTAATAAAGGGGAGAGCACAGAACCTCAGAAAACTCAGAAATCACAGAATCCCTGCACGGTTTGGGTTGTAAATGACTTTAAAGCTCATCTCATTCCAACCTCCCTGCTGTGGGCAGGGACACCTTTCACTAGACTAGATTGCTCAGAGCTCAATGCAACCCAGCCTTGAACAGTTCTGGCTATGGGGCATCCACAACTTCTCTGGGCACCCTGATGGCACAGAGCAGCAGAGAGCCCTGTCTCAGATCACTGCTGTCCCTGTGGAGATGGGACAGGACCAAAAGCTGCTCTCACACAGGTACCTCTGGCCACAGCTGCTGCCTTTGCACCAGCATTTTATGGAAAGTCTGAAGCTGAAGCTGCACTCCTGCATCCTGGCTAGTTATCCTACCCCCCCAGTTAGCAGCTATTTTGGGATGACACCACATTGCTGCTCCCAAACCCGCCACGCCACCCCTGTGATGAGCAGGGAAATGTTCTGAAAGCCTGGGAAGCGTTTCAGCAGAGCAGTGACAATCACAGGAATAAACTTCGCGGGTCCGTCAGGTGGTTTGATCTGTTTGCATTTAATACTCAGTTTCTCTACGTGAGCGCAGTGCAAGTCCCTAATCCCTGCTCAGTAATTACCAACATTAGAGGACCAGAGCTCAGTCCTACCCATCCGTGCTCGCTAATGCCTGCACAAGCATTTCCCTA
The DNA here is from genome assembly GCA_013398615.1 of Brachypodius melanocephalos. Lineage (NCBI taxonomy): Eukaryota > Metazoa > Chordata > Aves > Passeriformes > Pycnonotidae > Brachypodius > Brachypodius melanocephalos. The sequence continues at coordinate 591,224 of VZSR01001113.1, read as the reverse complement.
ACCCTCACCGTGCCATGACATTAAGGACAAGCAGATGCCTTCAAGCTCTCTGTTCACAATGATTGCCCTACAAAAACATCAGGGAAGGAGAAAGAGCTTGGTTCGGGGTGAAGGGGCATTTTATTTGATAAAAATCATAAAGAGCAGTGCATCCTGCAGAGGAAGAAACTCCAAGACATAAATGTCAGGTTTATGAACAATTGAGCTGCTCCGTGCTCGCCCAAAATTGCTCTTTAAGGTCAGCGCTGTAAATGTTCCCTCAGGAAATGGACTGCAGGACAAGAGCTGAGCAGGGAGTGGTGGCTGTCCTGTCACCGAAGTGGGGCAGAGACACAGCACCAGGACGAGGAGCCACAGCCCTGAGGTGTGGCTGCCCACACGATCCCAGACACCCACGCACACTGCCTTTTTGGGAAAAGCCTTGGGAACAGGAGCATCACTGCCTCCAGCCTGTCAAGCCCTGTGCTGACACTCCAAGGAAGAATCCACTCCCTCTCGGAAATGCAAATTTACCTGTGCAGCCACAGCACTTGGATTGGATGTGTCAAGATGCTGCACTTCGCCTTGGAATTAAAGTTACGGGATGCAGACAGACCCTCTTCCCAACTGAGGGCAGGGGTCCCTCCTGCTCTGACAGTGCTCCTTCCATGGAAATGAGCATTATTTTAGCAGAATTTGGTAAAGGAAGGCTCTGAGTCCACAGGGGAACCAAGAAAAAGTCCCAGACTATTTGAGAAGACAACAAGCTGAGCACACTCCAGATGCATCTAAATCTCAAGGAAAGACCAACCAGATGTGGCTTATCCAGCTTAGCTGAGCTGGCTGAGGGCCGAGGGGGCTGGAGGCAGGGGAGGGGTGAGCCATCAGTGACACCAAGAGGCCACTTCACACTGATCCAGGGATGAGAAATGCTGGCAAGAGCACTAAATGCTCCAGCACACCCTTGGGTGCCAAAAGGGCTCACACATGGCACCCAATTTCACAGCTGCACATGCAGGGTCTCCCAGCAGGGTGACAGAAGACTGAGCCTGGAGCCACAGATCCCAGGATTCCTCTGCTCCTCCTGCCTGCCCACCAGGGAGGACACCCCACAAGGGGACCCACAGGGCCCTGGAAAGCAGCTCAGGGTATAAATCAGAGCATGGTGGAGCTGGGGAACTGCTCTCACAAAGGTTACAGCAAACGGTCTTGAGAGGAACTGGGAAGGGTGAACTAACACAAGGTGTTTTATATTCCTTTGGGTTGTTACAACGAGACCTTGATGGGCCATATGGTCTTGTCTTGACCCTTAAATCATCTTATGCCCTTCTAACAGCAGCCATCGCTGTTGCTGGCTTCCACTCTTTGTTATTCTTGGCACTGGGAGGCCGGGAATGTGAGGCAGCTCAAGCCCTTAATGAGATGCATCAGATGGAGACCATCTGGCAGGAGCATCCAACTTTAACCTTGAGGGCTACTTGGAAAAAGGACCTTCAGCCAGCAAAAGTCGCCTTCCCACCGACAAACAGCCCTCTCTTGACTGCTCCTCGCAACATTCCGGGGTCCTGGGAGCTGTCAGCCTCCAAAGAGCACAGCACTGAGCCTCCTGCACTTGATGCCTGCAAGATGGGCTGTCCATCTGCTCCCTGCCAAGGCACCGTGTCCTCGTGTGGTGGGAGAGCGGCCGAGCGGGGCAGGAAAGCGGCTGGAGGCGCTCGGGGAAAGGGGACAGCCGACAGCCAGGTGGGGCACGGCCGGAATAAATCAATTATCCAATGTTTATCATCTGGAAAGGCAGGAGGAGACTCGGAGGAAGCTCCAGCTCTGGTTGGGAAGCTGCGGGGGATGGCTCTGTCCGCTGGTGTTTTGGATTTTCCTCGTCATTCCCCTCACCCTGTGCTCCCAATCTCTGGTCACTAACAGCCAATGCTTTGCGTTTCCAGATTCACAGCTACTTAAGGGCCCCTGGCAGACAATGCAGACAAATCTTGCCCGGCCATCCGGAAGGAGATCAACTTTGCCATTAGCAGGAAAAAAACATTTCTAAACAACTCAGAGGCTACTGCCTTTGTTTCCATCTCAATTAGAAAAGAAACCCACAAAAATGGAGGAAAACACCCTTTATAACTCAAGTTTCTGTGATGAGAACCTGCTCCAGATGGATCAAAACATTTCCCATCAATGTGGACTTGCTTCTGGGGTCTGGAGCTGGAGGGATTTGCACCAGTAGCCTTAGGACACCAATTTCATGGAGCAAAGTCCCAAAACACCTCTAAGCCTCCACTGAAAGCCAGGAAAATCTGTTGTTTCAACCATTTGTTGAAGTGCTTCGCTCAATTGTGCCTTTGTTCTTTCCATTTTTTTTAATTAAGATTGAAAGGCCGAGGCTGCAAAAGGAGGCATCGGGAAGCTGCAGCAAGGGAACAGGGAAAGTTCATTTGAATGGAAATTGAGAAGCCAAATCCTTGGAAAAGTTTCAAAAGCCACCTTAAACGGCTTTCTTTGTTCTCTGGCAGGTTAAACACCTCGTTGGAACTGGGATATCTGTCTTGAAATGCCTCTGCACATCTCTCCAGAGGCTGTTCTCCATAGCTCGGCTGCACATGGATGGGAGTTTTTAGGAAAGAGTTTGTGCCAGGGCCAAACAGGAGTGGGATGCAAGAGAAGAGCAGGAGAGAGAGACGTACTGTGCTGCCTTTCCAAAATCCAGGGCTTCTCTGACAAAGAGCCCTCTAACAGCCCAAGTACATCCCCACAGCCTGACCCAGACACTACTTGAGATTATTTGAGAAGGATCAGGCAAATCGTTTCATACCAACCATCCCCCTGAGACACACTGAGGAAAAAGATTCATTAATAAAAAAAATCCAAACGAGCAGCACTTAGGCAGAGAGAGGCTGGGACGGAAATAGCAACCCCAAAGGGCTTTGGGAGGGCAAGCCTTCCTTCACACGGAGGGTGACCAGAGGGGACAGCTGAGCTGTGCCAGCCGCACAGGCAGCTCTGCCCATGGCAAACCTTATCAGCTCCACGCTGAAGGATTTATTCCCAGCCACAGACCTCTGCTGTCCAGCCAGGCTGGCTGGCATGAATCATCCACACACCTTAATTTAGCATCTGTCCATCCATCTCACTGAAGTGGATGTCAGTGGATGGAGGCCCTAGGGCAGGATCAGGCTCAGGGATGCACATCTCCAGGAGAAACCCAGCAGAGAAGATCCTGAGAGGTAACACGCCACAGATCCTTCTCACGACATCTACAAACTTCAATTCTTCAGTCAGGGCTGGGCAGCAAACAACACCAGGGTGTTCTCAGATGACTTTGCTCCCACCCGTGGACCTCACACCATTTTCATTTCTTATTTTTCCCCATATAAATCTCTCAGATGCTGTGCCCAACAACCCCAGTTGACTTTTTGGGGAAGGAAAAGCCTCTGCCTGTACAACCGTCCGTCTCATATCTGTCCACTAAAGATGATTTAAACCTTTCTTCAACATCTCAGGAGAGGCACAGCACCAGCCACCATGGACAGGTGAGAGAGAAACAATTTTGGCAAGACAGGCTGACACCGCTCGTTAAGAGACCAGCTAATTGGTGGGGTGGAGGGAAGAGTCAGCATGAAAGAGACAACTTTGAAGTAAACCCCCAACTCCTGATCCAGCATCTCCACTGACAAAGCCACCTCTTGGTGTTCTCCAGACCAAGAAGGGATGTGAAGCTCCTGACCCAACAAAGGCTCCTGAGGCAGCACAAAGGAGCTGGGATCCCTCAGCCTTTTCCACTTCTCTTTCCCATCTTGCTGTCAGCATCCTCATCCCTTCAGTGGGATGAAGGTGCCTCTGCCAGGCACGGGATGAGGTGCTGATAACAGGGAGCCACACAGGGAGCGTGCGAGCCACCCCGCTGTGTTATTAATACATGAACTTTGCCACCGCCCTCCCACGCTGCCTGCTGATTTTTATACCATATTGCATAATTAATCTGTCAACATTCTGTGACGAGGTATAAATATTAATAATACGATCACACAGTTGGCTGTTCCTTTTAAAATTCAAACTTGGCGAAGATAAATCGCGCACTTAATCTTAGCAAGCTTTGAAGAGTGTATTAAAAAGGGAGAAAAAAATAATAAGGGTGGGGAAAAAAAGGATACATTTGATTTTGCAACAGGATTGCCTGATTTTAACTGGCTTTATCTTTCAGTTTCTCTCTGCCTCTCCCCTTACTGCACATGTGAGGGTGATAGTAGCATTTTCTCAGATATTTGGGTGCAAATATTAAAACGGGGTGGCAAGGGGAACACACACACAAGCTGTGCCCATGTCAGAGGGTTCTTTCCTAGGTTAGGTCTTCCTGTACACATTCAGCTGGGTAAAAGAAAACAGGAATGGCTTTAAAAATGCCATCAAGCACTGTTTGAAGGGTGAAGAATATGGGAAGTGTGCATCCTCACAGAGTTCTGAGCTGCTTTTAGTGCCACCCCAAAGAGCTGGACGTTAAGGCAGTGGTTCCCAGTTGAGCCAACAGGAATGGGAAGCTTAAAGCACCATCAACTTCATAATTGCTTTTAAACACAACTCAAGAGACCCCAGCACTGCTCAGCACTGCAGAAAGTGACTGCCTTGCAGACATAAGTTGTCCAAGGCAGCACACAGAGTTTCTGAGCTCTTTGCCACATTTACAATCCTCCCAGACCCTTCCCTCAACAGAGGATGCTCGGGCTGAGGAAAGCCTGTGGCACAATTGAGATCTCTGAGCATCCACCAGTGCCTCTGTGACTCCCCAGACCCATCTCTGACAAACTCCACTAAGCCTTTGCAGAGCAACTTTCCTGTTTGTTCTGGACTCCAAAACATTCAGTAATGCTCTCTGCCTTCCCTGCTCCAGCCTTGCTATCCCAAGGCTTCAACACCCTGTACTTTCCACATATTGTTCATCTCCAGTTGAGATGTTGCCTCTTCCCATGCTTGCTCTGCTTCCCAAGATAAAAAAAAAAATGCTGTCTGCTCATGATGTAACACCTCGTGAAACTTAGGAATTCAGCCTTTTCCATGCCCATTTAGTCCCAGCTCATGTGCTCTTTCTAACCCTGCTTTTGTTTCTGAAAGAGGAAGACAAGAAGGGGAAAAAAATCATCACACCGCCTCTCTAGTACAAATAAAGCACAGTGATGGCAAACTCTTCCCTCAATACTCCAGTCACTTTGTTTTACAGAGTACTGAAATGAAAGGGATACTTTAGATTAAAAGATTTGTTTAATGGTCTGATTAATTCATTCCAAACAGACAGAGACTGTTCTGAGGATCTCTGTTAGCTCTTAACCTTTCCAGCTTGGGGTTTTTTTGTGTATAAGCGATGTGTTTTAATTTAATATTCAGAGCCTGCTGCGCTCTCTCTGGGCCGGATCACATGGCTTTTCTTCTGCACATGGAGAAGGGACCAAATGCTTCTTAAAATATACAGAGAGGAGCTGGTAAACAAGAAGGGCAAAAGTGGGAGGGCTCACCTGGCGGCCCACACACGCCACAGGCAATTACCCCATTCACCCTGGTTCAGTTCACAAAATTAATTAGCACTGAACACTGCTGGTCCATATTATTTCTGAGCTAATGAGCAGGAGAAGCTGCAAATCCAAAGGCAAGCACACCAGGTGGCCAGAGGCAAGTTTCCAGCCCTGAGGAAGGGAGAGAATCCCAACCCGTGATCCCAACAAGAAGATTTGCAAAGCTGGGACTGGAGCTGGGAATTTGAGTGTGGAGGTTTTGGGGAGGAGAGCTCACCCGTGGGATGGGAAAGCAGGAGGGGAATCGGATCCTGTTCCTTAGTTTTTGGAGACTTAGGCCAATGAGCAAGGCGGGTGGGCAGTGCCCTGTGCCCTCCCTTCATGGGCTCTGTAAAGCAGCTACACCTGCACCTTGCAGATCACCCGGTCCTGGCAGTGCCCACGTGCCCTCAGTGCTCACAGGGCAACGTGGCCATGAGCATCCTTCACACAGGCACAGTGTCCTGCGCCTTTTAATGCCCCTGGAGCCTTCTGCTCCTGCAAGGAGACCTGAGGAATGGCCATCATCAGGCATGGGCACACCCTGTGACAAGACAGATGGCTTGCAGGATTGGCACATGGGTTAGAGGTGACAGAGCTTCAGCTCCCTGCTGGCAAAGGCCATCTCTCCAATGGCTGTCACTGTCATGCTGGAATTCAGGAGGCCTATCCTGTCACACCTGCTTCCTGCAGGATTTAAGCTGTTTCCCTTTCCCTCTGTCTTCTCTAGCTGGGAAGACAGATTTGTCCTCTGATTGAAACACAGCCCCACTTTATCAGGGGCAGAAGGGACAAACACGTACAGGAAGCTCTGCCACCAAAGCCCAGACCAAACACCACACTTTGTCCTCACTGCCACCACCACCATTGTCCCTGGCTGGGTACACACAGCGTGGCATCAGCCCTGATGAAAGACAAGCTCAGCAAAGAGCGGGGGAGATGATCCCAAGGCACTGCTCGGGCATCAGGCTGGGAGAAGTGGAAGCAGCGTTTCATTTCTGCCTGACATGCTATCGCTTACACGGGATCACAGCTCTGCTCTTGCCTTCCCTCAGCCCATCCTCTACAGCTACACAGAAATAACACTGCTCGCTTCAAGTGAGGCAGAAAGTTCAGCACTGGCATCTGCTAAGAGTACTCCAGTCTAGTGCTCATCTCTCACGCAAGCCTCCAACCACTGCTGCTCCCTGATCACCCCCTCCTCCTCCCAGAGGACCCGAGTGGGTTAGGAGAGGCTCCATCAACATAAACAGGATGATTCTGGGTTGCATGGACAACTCCCAAGCCACCAGGTCACGAGTGCCCCTCTTTCAGCCCAGGCTCAGAGCTCCTATGAATGCAATCTTATTTCCATGTTAAGGCTCCCATGTGTGTTCAGCCTCACAATTAATTTCATCTGACTGATCTCTGTTTGCCTGTTTTACTGACAACACATCCCCCCACAATACCACTTCCAACAACCACAAATGAAACAAAACCCAAAAAAATCAGCTGCCCAGCCAGAACATCATTTTACTTTATTCGCCTGTTTATTATTTTTCACCCCATATGCTCACAATTATTCTTGTTTCCATTTTGCTGCTTAACAAGCCGAGGGGAGGGGGAAATCACATTCTCAAGTTTTTCCCTCTATCCGCCTTTCCCCCTTTTTTTAGCACAGAACAGATGTTTCCCACGTCAGTGTCTCTCTTGACAAAGGCAGTCTTTTTCTGGTAGGAAAAAGATACTCCAAAGGAAATTTTCCTCCAAGCTCTACTCCCAGATTTTTTCAGGTTTCCCAGGGCTCTTCCTGTGGCTCTAGCTAAAGCAGAAGACTGAGGACATCCTCTGGGTTATCCCAGCATACCAGACTGCCTGGACCAGTCACCCAACCTTGCTCATCCTCACAGAGTTCTGAGGATCTTGTTCATGATCTTCAAGGCAGTTTATACAAAAATAGCACAATAACGGAAACCGCCATTAACGGGAATAACTTTCATTAACATCAACTGCAACTGTCCCATGAGGGAAAAGGAGTCCAGAATTAAAGGTATTTAATTAAAGATGTTTCAGAAAGTTAGGTTTGATAGATGGAAAAAATTCTTTACAGTGAGGGTGGGGAAGCCCTGGCACAGGGTGCCCAGAGAAGCTGTGGCTGCCCCTGGATCCCTGGAAGTGTCCAGGGTCAGGTTGGATGGGGCTGGAAGCAACCTGGGATAGTGGAAGGTGTCCCTGCCCATGTAAGGGGATGGAATGGGATGTGCTTTTAACTCTCTTGCAGCTCAAACCATTCTGATTCTATAATGTGGTGTTAGCACCACAGGAGGAACTCACTCACCTAAAACACAATTCATAAAACCACATCTAGACTGCAGTGAAGGCACCAACCAGCACCAACAGCCTTGACATGAGACAAAGAGAAAGGAGGTCCCCTCAGATGCCTTCAAAGAGGCATCACAGTCAAAACAGTTCAATGCCAGGGCTTGGTGCCAGGACCTCTGGCTATTTTTTGGCTCCTTGTTATCTACTCTTCTTGTTTTCTGACTGTGCCTCAATTGATTTGTATGAAAAATGGGGATGATAATGGCCAGCTAACAGCGGCAATCTTTGAAATACTGGCTCTGTTAAAACAGATGAGCTGTCTCAGCTTACAGAAGCGACCCTGTGAGCATCACCAGGGATGGAGCTCTCTTTTCCTAGCATGGGCAATAAATCACCAGCTGATCTCTGCTCTGGTATAGTCAGGGAATTTGGGTTGACAAGGTGTGCTTTGGCAAATCCCCCCACAAGCATCAGCTACTGAATATTACAGCATGGCAGAAAGAGGAAAGAACCAGAGCTCACTCTGCCTCTTTTCCAGCTTCCCTATGTGAAGAGAACCATGAGCTTGAAGAGAAAAGCAAATAAACCTCTTGCTGCAGAAAAAGGCTAGAGAAGTACAACCTGTGTGTATGTGGGGCCTTCAAAACTCCCACCTGTTCTTGCTTGAGCCAGTGGCACAAACTGGCTTCACAAGTGTGGAAATACGGCCAGGACTGAAGGGAGTCTGCAAGAAAGATGGAGAGGAACTTTACAACAGCATGGAGTGACAGGACAAAGGGAAACAGCTTCACACTGAGAGAGTAGGTTTAGATTAGATACAGGGATAAATATTCTTCCCTGTGAGGGTGGTGAGGCCCTGGCACAGGTTGCCCAGAGAAGTTTTGGATGTGCCATCCCTGGAGTGTTCAAGGCCAGGTTGGACACAACTTGCAGCAACCTGGGATGGAGGAAGATAACCCTGGCCATTGCAGGGGGTTGGAACTTGATCTTTAATGTCCTTTCCAATCCAGCCTATTCTATGCTTTTATGACTCCATGTTTGGCCAAGAGACCCAGACATGAAACTCCAGGGGCATTTTCATGCCTGGAGCAAACTCCATGACGACAGTCCCCAGCACATTCCCACCCAATGCCCAAATCCCAGCACTTTGGAGCTGTGTCTCCTCCAGAGCTGCCGCGATCGCTGCTGGCACCAGCCCCTTCCCCGGGACGAGATAATGTGCATTATTTGCTAAAATAAGTTTGACATTAATGAGCAGGAGTCTCGCTGGCAAAGGCTCACACTGTGCAGCAGATGTGATGCGGGCTCACAGCTCCTTCCCTCCCTGCCGGGCGGATGGGAGGAAGAGCTGGAGTCACGGCGTTGGTGTAACGTGGCCAAGAAGACTGCGTCAAGAGGGACTGTCACCACCGGTGCCAAGCCAAGACGTCCTTCCAGCAGCAGCCTGGATGCTTTTTAAAGAGGGAGGCTGGGAAAGAGACAGATGTCACCCCTGATAGACAGGGGATGGTTGGCGCTGGGGCTGCACTCCCCTGGAAATGCCGACATGGGACACGGTCATTTGCCTTCCTGCAGAAAGTGGGCAGTGAGTGATCGAAGCATTCGTCTGAAAGCGCTTGTTCCCTCCAGAACATCAGCTTCAGATGCAAGCCAGGCAGCTCAATTCCTCATCTTCTGTGCTCAATAAACCCTGGTCCATAAAATTTATTGCCTGCTTCTAGATGACAACTGCAGGAAAAAAACACCCCATGCTGTAGTCGTGTCTCGTGTAGACAGCCTTTACAGATGGCATCACCACGGCTGATTTACGTGAGACAAGAGGAAGGCCAGACCTGAGTCCTGGGAAAAATCCCATACCTGGTCAGCAACAAACACCTTCTCCTTGGCCCCATCCTCTCTGAGCAGTGCCCCACTCCACAGGTCAGCCACAGCATCCTGGAGAAAGCTCCAGTGCATCCAGGGAGTTGGGAGAACTGGAGCTCGATCACAGCCACCTGCACCAGCCTGTGCATCACTATGGAACCCACATCCCCCTGCCCCTTTGTGGGAAAGGTACAGAACAGGCAGACAGAAGGCACAGGGGGCACAGCCACGGCAGGAGAGCTCTCTCTGAGTCCAGAAATGGTGCAGCAGGACCTGCTGCTCCTGTTCCTACACTGACTGTGACAAGGAGTTTGGTCCTCCTGCATTACATGCTTCAAAATCCCAGAGCGGCTGGTCAGCCCCAGGGAAGTGCATGCTCTCTCCACAGCTCAGGAAGGGCAGCTACGAGACAGAATAAAACAAAACATCCACTGACCCTGAGAAAAGGGCAAGGACTAGAGTTAACCAGAGTATCTGTGCTTCAGGACAAGGCTTGGACAGGTGTGGAGTGCCTGGGAGAGGAGCAGGGAGCAAAACCACAAAGGCTGGGGAAGATCAGCACTGAAGGATGCAGGACTGATATCCTGGGAGACACAATGTCTTTGCTCTCATCTGCACCAAACTCACTGCAGCCATGGAAGTGAGGGTTGTGTGAGCAGAGCAATGTCCCTGCCACACTCTGCCCTCCTGTGAAAGCTTCACCAACAACTGGGGAGATAGGCTGCAGCAGCAAAGTTCAGAGCAGGTGAGGAGCCAAAGCACACAGCATCCATGGGTGAACACAAAGCAGTCTCCATGAGGCTGGGTGGAAGTCAGGGTGGGAGTGACCTGCTGAATCCTCCTCCATGGCACAGGGGCTAAGGGGCTGTTAGAGTGGGGAGGCAGCAGGAGGAGGGGGGGGGAAATGGGGGAAAAAAGCCATGGGGAATGGAGTGGAAAGATTTCTAAAGGAGCCACGTTTGTCACATTAAAGTGAGTGAAAGGCAGTGAAGGCGCTTCCCTGCCTGTCAAGTGTGTTTGTCTCCAGTCCTGGGAATTTTCATTATTCATTATTTGCCTGGCATGGATAGCAACAGGAGCACGAGGTTCTGTCTAATCCCCACCTGATAATGCATTTCTGATAAGCGTGACAGAGCTGACGCCACTGACCAGATTCACATTTCCAGCAGAAAAAATGCCATTTACAGTTGGCAGGAGCTGAAAATTCAGTCTGGGGAGATAAGGGAGCTGTGGGCAATGGGTCTCAAGGGCATGAGGGATGAGCAGTGATGTGGGTCTGGGGACAGAGGTGACATCCGCACTGCTGCCTTGCCATCTGTGGCAAAGATGAATGCAAGTATTTAATATCATAGATGTCCCAAGTGAGAACAAATCAGCACAGTTTTGGGTGGACTTGTCTTATCCAACACGATTCTTCCCTCTCTAATACAGAGTTTGAGAAAGTAGAGGCCAAAATTAAACCCCTAGAGACACAATTCAGAGCTCCAGAAGTGCATAGTGCTTGGAGAGACAGCTAATTCAGCTTTGCCTGGAGTCCATGTCCACCAGCAATTATCATGCCTCAGATCAACCTCATTGACTCCAATCCTACCACAGTACAAAACTACAGCAATGGGCCATTAATATTTATCAGGTTTCATACGAGGAAAAATGGCTTGTATGGTACGTTCTGTGTAATTTATGTCATGTATTTTAACAGTGGGTCATGGCACAAGCCAGATAAGAATAACCTTGTCAACCAGCAGGATTTATAGCCTGGTTAAAATACATAGAAAGGTACCTGTATTATTGCAAACATAAGTATTTCAAGTGTGAACACTCTAAAGAAGAGGGATACTGGGAGAGGGGATATTGCCAGAGGGCAAAAACTGTGGCTATTTGTGAGAGACAGAGAATTTAGGTCAAGTACATATATGAAAAAGTTCTTGATGCCAAGATGGCAGTGCTACCATCTCCCAGGAGGAAGGAGGAGATGCTCCATTGTTTTCAACATTTGAAAGTAGACTGGATGGAGAGCTAAATATTACATATGGTGGAGAGGCGCTCACATGCTAGCACAGGGAGAGACTAAAATACAACCCACTGAGAAAAGTAGCAATGGAGAGATGGCACAGCCTTTCCATCCTACTCCACAAAGAAGCTCCCCACACATATCCAGAGCTGGAACTGCTGATTTTGGGTGACACAGACAAGCTTGCAATGCTTTCTGATCCTGGCAGCCGTGCAGAGTCGGACAGGAAGGAGGGAGGGGAGCCTCCCCCGACTGCTGTGTGATGAGTGGTGTTATTGCCATCCAGGCACTGGTTCTGCAACCCATCAAGAGACAAGGAGGCTGCATGGATATGAACAAGGACAGTATTTCACCTGGAAAAGCCCAGCTTGACTTTTAGATCCCAGCCTGAGCCAGTAGAAAATCTTTTACTCCTCATTAGGAGTCAAGAAGCAAATCTACTAAGGCTCCAAGAAGATTGCATGTGGATATTGGACTCACCGTCCCTGGCAGATGGGGAACACGCCCAGAGAGCCCCAGACTGAATTGCTGCTGTTGGTCACAACATGGCATGTGCAAAACATCTCAGCCTGGAGCCAAGAGAGGCACACAGATTTATCCTCACCCTGTGCCTATCCCCTAATGACCTCTGAGGATCCAGGATCAAATGCCAAGGAGCAGGTCCTCTAGGAAAAGGGGAGATGAGGCCCCAGCAGACAAGAGCATCCCCGCCGTCTCGGCAGCAGGAGAGGCACAGCATAACTCCCTCCACACAGAGATCATAACTTTGCAACAGCAGCTCTTTAACAGCTTCCCTCGCTAACAAGCTGCTCTTGTTTTCATGTTTTGGAATGGCTTAATCCTGTATATGATAACATCCCCAACAAGCGAGTGCATTAAACTGTGACAGCTTTTCACTGACCTAAGCAATTGCATTGTGAAAACGCCATTAGCGTCTCTCTCTTCTTCATCTAATCCCCCCTTCCCCCCCTCTGCCTCTTCCCTGGCCAGTAAGAGCTATGCTCAACACCACTATTAAATTACCCTTAGAAATACGCTCCTCAAAGAAAATCAATGCACATGTGTTTTAACACTTGTCACAAATAGATCAGCTGGGCAATCAAACATACATCATTCCACCCAAGGTTTAAATAAATACCAGGGCCACGTGTTGATGGTGCATTCCCACAGCTGGAGCACCTCTGGGCTGCTCCCATGCCCGACACTGGGCTCTGCTCCACCTAAATCTCCTCTAACAGGGGTGCTGCCCACACAGTACCACTACTGAAAAAGCAGGAGAATCGAGCCCCATCCCACCAAAGCTCATTGAATCTGGTTTTCCAGCAATCCTCATGTACCTCCAGTGAAATTTGGGAGAGTGGAACAGGCAGCACTGCCCACGGCAGCATCAGGCTGTGCAGAAGCTGCTGCACAGGATCACTTGGCTTGTTTTTCAAACCCTTCTGCTCATTCCCTTCCTGCCACTATTATTTACTGCTCTGGGTGCCAGTGCAGTTGCCAGATTGTCCCCACGTCTGTCTGTAAAGAGCCATGGCTGATGGTTTGTATGGGGAACATGCACACAGGTCTAAAGTGCCTGATAAATAGATCGTGAGCCTTGAAATCTGTTCCTACTGTGAAGATGTTTGCTGCAACTATTTTTACTTCAATATCGTTTTCTCTATATATATATATATTTTTTTAAGAAACCATCCTTCTTCTTTTTTCGTTGGTCAAATTGGGACAGAGAGGGATTTCTTGCCGACTAATTAAAGCCCCACATGTTAATGAACTCCCAACACTTTACTGCCTCAAAGTGTCTGCAGCCCCACAGGAAATTAATAAGAGCTTTAATCACAAAGAGACTTGAAAGGTCAGTGCCTGCTATGGGTCTCCAAACACAGAAGGCAAAGGAATCATATCATATTTTTAAAACACCCCGCTGAGAAGCCACAGGGCTGAGGCCAGAGGCAAAATAACAGGCAGAAAATGAGTGGTACAGCTGCCGTCACAGGGCTGGGGAAAAGCAGGACAGGAGAGGCTGTAATCACAAGCTCTCCCTTTGTCTTCTATTTAATCTGCCCTACCTTTGTTATTCCTTTTTCTCTCAGAGCAAGGCCAAATTGCACGTGATCGATCTGCTTGAGAGTAACCCTTTACCAGCCTACCTGATGGCTCATCTCCTGACCTTCCCCTCCATCCTCCTGCTAAACGAGCTCTTCCTAGTTTTCCTTTCCTCATTACCAGTGTGCATCTTCCTAAAGCTCCTTTCAAGATATTAAGAGGTACATGGAAAAAATTGATATTGTAAGTAGATGCTCCAGATGGACCAATTACTGAATTAATCCATAATACCCACCTGGCTCCAGCAGCCAGTTATTTACAGCAGGCACCAAGGCACACACATAATCTATTCACTCCTCAGTGCGATATCAAAGCACAGCATTATGAGCACCAGCTCCACAAGCTATTTTTAGTCCAGCCCCAGTGAAATTTTAGTGCTTGAAGAACTCCAGCTCGAGGAGCAGCTCCAAGTGGAGGAATGAACTCAGAAGGATTGCTTGAAATGGGTATTCCTGGGGACAGAGCGCACAGCCCATCAGAAAGAAGACTGGGGTGATGATTTCACGTGGCTGTTCCTGGGACAAACCTCAGCCTTTCACGGCTTTTACCACCCAGTCGAGCAGCAGCATCTCTAGGCCCGATGTGAGAAATCACCCTGAGGTCACAGCTCTGACTTCAGACCTGGTCTGGCCACCCCAAGCTGCCCACAGCACAAAAACTATCAGACCAATACTCAATGCCCAAGTCAGGAAAGTCTCAGTTGTCCCAACCTGGGCAGCCAAACCAAGCTAAAGACCCTTGGCTGTTGTGAGGACCCTCAAAGCTTTGCATCCATACATCCTCCTTGCCTTTCCAAGGCCCTCAAGAGGCTCTGTCAGCTCTTCTCTCTCCTCATGCTCTCCCCAATTTCTCTGACCTCTGAACCCACAACAATGTGATTTCCTGCCTGATGGACTCTAAAAGCTTCAGCTCCTCTAATCACAGATCAATGGCCTCTTCCATGGAGGGAAAATCATCCTCAGTGGCGTTTATCATCCCTGCAAAGTTCTGCCGTTCTCTTCTCTCTCCTCTGCCTCTTTAACCCCTTGCCACCCACAGTCCCCTGCTGGATGCCCTTGGGACAGGCTGAGGAAGGAAATGATTCCCTCAGGATGTACAAGGAGCTGCTCCCAGCACCCTCGGCAGGGCGTTTTCTGCAGAAAACTCTAGTCCTCCATTTAAATTAAGCCATTTATCCCTCATCTCCCCCAGTCTCCTCCACATGGTTGTAATCCCTATAGCAAGAAGGAACAAGGCCAGAAATTAGTCCAAGCAGAAACCAAACATCCCTGCAAGTAGAAAGGAGGTGCCAGAGGAGCAGGAAATTTGGCCACCAAAAGCAAGCATCCAGAGCTAAGAGGTGAGTCTGGCTCAGCCACAAAGTGAGCTCCTGCAAGGATCATGCCCAAAAGTGAGAGATCAAACCTAACACAGCCCAACTCCAGAGTGCATTCAAAGACTTCTGTGCTCCAGAGGCCTTTCAGTTTTTAGGTTTACAAGCTAAATCCCAAGCGGGAAGGAGCCCCCAGCATTACCGCTGAGGCTCAAATAAAGACTTGGCAATGCACGGCCCAGGAGAAAACCCAACGTTCCAATGGCATCAGAGACATCTCAGACTCCCTCCTGCTTGCAGGCTCACAGCGAGTGCTTCTTCCCTCGAGTTCAAAGTCTTTTCCCTTCGGGCAAGTTATAATTGAGCACCGTGACGTTCCCCACACGGCCGCTCTCGGACGAGACCCATCATCGCTCCAGTTTCTCTCCGGCAATTCCTCGATCTCATTTTGACTTACGGTTCCTCGTCTCCTCTAGGGATTTGGCCCCATCTACAGAGATAATTGGAAACACACCCTCTGCATTCTCCTCCTGTCAGGAGCCAGCTGTCTGAGGCTTTGAAGGCAATCTCCCTGTTTTCCTTTTCCTGCTCCCCACGAAAGCGTCTGCTGAGATGCTGGGGAGCGGGAGGAGACAGCCGCTCTCCCTCCCCAAATATCTCATCCTCTGCAGGCCAGCCACAGCTTCTCCCTTAATTTCCAGCCAGATTTCATCTGACAGCACTTTAGGAAGCGATAGGAGAAATCACCATTGGAGCAATAATATGATTACAGTCCCTCAACAGCCAGGGCTGAGGTTGCAATAACTACAGAGGCTTTGGCCTCACCTCAACTCATCCTGCTCTGAGCACCCCAATCCCCACTCCCACTATTTTTTTATTATATTTGATTATCTGGCTGCACCAGAGAGGGGAAAAAGCATGCAAACTCATGGGAGATGAAGAGAGCAAACTTTCCTGGTGAGACTCAGTCCTCCCACCACATCCTTCCCTCTCTGAGAAAGGGAATTTCTTCCCTTTCCTGCTGCACTGACGTTGGCCTTCTGAACAACTGGGATATATACACACACACACACACAGATACATATATATATGTATAAAGAAGAACAACCCACTTAATGAGCTCTGATACCCTCTTTGTAAAGAGTGGGAAATTATCTGCAAGTCTAGGAATATCTTCATTAAAAATGCATTTAGCTGTGGAGCGCTCAGAAAAGAGAGACCTGTAATACATGAAAGATTAGCCCCAGATTGCTGATTGGGCTCTTTCACATCGTTATGGTAATTAGACTCACACAGCCTGTTGTGCTGACTCTAACACTTTGCCGGGTTTGCCTTTGTCTGGGATTTAAGGTGGATTTTCCCCCATTCCTCAGCCCTTCTCCCCCCTCTTCAGTTCCTCCGTCTCGGCCCCTGGCCAAGGAGCGGGCACTACCTCTGCTCATCAATATGCCAAATACTGGGATCCAATTCACCCTGCTCCTGGCTGCCTCAGCCAACCCCAGCCCTGCCTCACAAGGAGAGAGAAATTAATGGTAATTATGAGGTGTAAATGGATGTTACAGCTCTCAATCTGATTGCCACTGAAACCAAATAAAAATGCAACCTAATCAGCCAATTATTAAAGCAAGAAATAAACAAAAGGCGATGCGCCCTCGTCCCTCTCAGCTCCCTTCCCTGCCTGTGAACTCTCACTCCAGTTGGGGTTGTCTTTGCCCCATTTGTATGATTTGAAAGGGAAATCCCTCTCAGCCCACCCAGCCTGTGGAGTTGAAGCAAAGAGCTGTTCTTCAGATGGGGAGTGAGGGAAGGAAAGCGCTCAGAAGGTTTCCGAGGAGGAGCACATCTAAGGATTGCAGTTTCCAACAAGTCTCCGGGCTCATCCCTTGTTGTGAAGTACTGCTCCTCTTTCCTGAGCTGCTCAACTCCCTCTGTGGATCACAGGGCTGCAGACCCCCTCTGAGCCACGTGGGCAAGGCATGAAACTGCCAGTGAGACACTTGTTTAACCCAGCCAAGGAGAAAGGGCCATTCCATGACACAGAACCTGCACACAGGGAATCTGGGAATGTGCTGTATCTCTCTTGGGCACCACTGCAGCTTCTGCCCCTGAGCTACAGTGAACAACAAAAACAACCCCTCCCAGGGATCTGAACTTGAGATCCACACCCTACAAAGTCCTTCACTGCTCCTCACCACCTGAGAATTAGCCAAGACCTATAAAAATCCCAAGCAGGAGGTCAGCAGCCACTGGGCAGCAAAAATTTCCAAAACCCCTTCTTGCCACCAGCTGCTGAAGCACCTCTGGGATAACAAGAGATTTGAGATGCAATGGTCAAATCCAGCCAGCCCAGAAAGAAGGGAGTACAACCACCTACAAGCTCACCTCATCCCATCAGACAAACAACAAGGCACTACTTTCTCCCTCCTAAAATAAGTCTGGGCTTCTGCGTTGCCACCATCCCGGATGATAATGCTCCTCTGGTGACCCCAAGCTGGTGCTAGCCTGTATCATCACTCACTAATCCCAGCCACGAACCCTTCTAACCCCTCTGCTCGCCCTCTTATCTCTCAGCCCCCTACAGCCCACCTTAGGTTTCAGCCGGCATTTGTCTAATCTGGCTCTGATCCCAGGGGATCTGGCAGAGCCATTGGCCTTGTATTAACCTCATGGCACTGGGGCAGGCTTGGAGACTTTCCAAATGTGATCTGAGTGTCTGACTCAGGATAATAATAGACAGGAACGATCGTAAATTAATCTTGTCGTCCATCTCTCCCTTCCTCATACATGTATTAATGTGTTTCTATAGCCCCTCTGCATCCTCCCTCCGTTCCATTCATCCATCTATCCCTGGCATGTCCTTTAATTACCTACCTATTAGGCTTCCTCTTTCCTGGCTCCACATTTGATCCCCTCTCTGACTGAACTGGGGAATATGTTTTAACCCTGCAACAGACCATGGGGGGAAGATTTGGGGCAAGTTTCTTGTGACAGGAGGATGCTGAGCTCTGTGCTGCCCAGGAGGGTCTCAAGGAATTCCTTCCTGGAAGCAAAAGAGCTTCCGGTTCAGTGGAGGAAGCTGTAAGCTGGACACCTACCCCAGGGGACACAGTTCAGGTGCCAGCGTGTTCCAAACCACCACTGAGCACAGGAGAAAGTCAAGGCACATCTCCCATAAGGACTTCAGCTTTGGAACCCCACCCAGTTCCTCCTCATCTCATCCCCTTCAAATCCTTCAGCCAAGGTCCTGCTTCTCCAAGTCCTTGCAAAAAAGTGAACAGGGAGGATGCAGTGAAGGCTGCTGCCTTTTCTTATAGAGAGGGGCCAGGGCACACCAGAGGGGGTTAGATTAGATATTAGAAAAAATTTCTTCGTCAAAAGGGATGTCAAGGTCTGGCACAGGCTGCCCACGGCAGTTGTGGAGTCATCATCTTCATAAGGACTTAAAAGATGCAGAGATGTGGCATTTAGGGGCATGGGTTAGCAGTGGGCTTGCCAGTCCTGGGCTAACAGTTGGACTCAATGGCCTTAAATTTTTATTTCCAACCTAAATCAATTCTTTAACCCTGTCTCCACATGGTTTCAGGAAAACACGGTGGGTGCTGACACAGCCCTTGCCTTTGAAGCCAGCAGATGGAAGTTCTTGCAGCTCCCAGCCCCCAGTGCTAGCGTTCATGTCCGAAAAAGCACAGCAAAGGCTCTCTGTGAACAACACCACCACCACAAATAAACCCAAGCACCAGCAGGATGACAGCTGTAATGAACCAGTGCATACGTCCCACTCGGAGGTTTCGGAGAGGCTGTTCAGCTGCTGATGACGGATGACATTTGGATTTCAGCGAGACAGTTTGCACAGGAAGGCTGCAGAGCAGCCAGCTTGGAGACACCTCTCTGCTTCCCCCAGTAATTGCTTAATAAGCACTGTATCCCCGCAGCCTCCATCACTGTGCCCACATCTGGCGGGGAGGGACAGCATCACACTGGGAAGCCACCATTTACAGATTGTCCCAGGCTCCAGCACGGAGCAGCACCAGCTGTCCCCATCCCATCCCCAGCACTGATTTGCTCTTAGAGCCCCCAGTCATGAGACACACTGATCTCCCCATCCCCTCCCAGAGCTTTCCAATGCTTGCACCAGACTGCTGCTCCCAAATATCTAACCTTGATCTTCCCTACTGCAAATTAATCTGATTCCTTCCTGTTCTGTCTAGCAGTGGACACGGAGAGCAATCGATCGGTCTCTTTTCTATAACAACTTCTGACATATTGGAAAAAAACGAGATCGCATCTCCCTCTCTTCCTTCGGGTCCCACAGGCGGCACTCGGAGGTTTTCCAGGAGCTCTGCTTGGCTCCGCAAACACCCAGCCCTGCTGCACAGGGAGAGGAGCTGATCTGCACATCTGCCCCTTCCCTCTTCTGCTACTCTGAGAGTTACACAAGGGGCTCAAGCCCCCGAGCCTGAAGGATACGGGGTGGGGAAAGAGACAGGAACTGATGGCCTTAAATTGAAAGAGGGAAGGTTTAGATTAATTACTAAAAAGAAATTCTTCCCTGTGAGGGTGGTGAGGCCCTGGCACAGGTTCCCCCATCCCTGGAAGTGTTCAAAGCCAGGTTAGATGGAGCTTGGAGCACCCCAGGATAGCGGAAGATGTCCCTGCCCATGGGACAGATCCACAGAGTCCCATCCAACACAAACCATTCTATGATCCTGTAATATCCAGCAAACCAAGCAATCATTTCTAGCCTGGGTAATAGAAAAACTCTGAAAAGCAGCATCCAGCCTGTCTCCCTGCATGTACACTCATGCACTCCCTGCTCACAAAACTCCATCTCCTTCCAGCCCTGCATTTCTCCCATGGAGTGCTCCACGATGATGCCCAAGCACCACGCTCCCAGGAGGGTCTGTGGCAGAGGTGGTTCCCTGGCTGTGGGCCATCCCAGGGTCTGGGTGACCACACTGAGTACCACCACCGCTTTTGGGGCATCAAAACAACAGAGAGCAGCTTTGTCAAGAGCCCTGCTATTTATATCTGAGGGCCTGATGAGCACCAGCAACAAGGGAGACACAAAGGCAAGCGGCGGGAGCTTGATTACCAATGGGTATTTTTAGAGCAAGCAGGGGGTGCAGGAGAATTCTCTGCTCCCAAGGCTGAGGGTTTTCATTCCCCTTTTTAATCCCAAATGGCAGCACCGCTGCTACTCCCCAGCATTCGACCCCTGCCTGCCAACTCACTTGTGCTCCCAACTGCAAATGGGTAAATCACTGCAATTACACTCAAAAAGTCACATCCCCGACCTTCCTTTCTCCTGCTTCTGTGCACACATGCCCCAGTCCCACAAAACAAAGTAATGAGAGGCAATTGAAATGTTTACACAGTTAATGGAGCCCACGTCTCGCCCCGGTGGGTGCTGCTCCTTTGCCTGGCAGCCAGAGCTGGGTGCTTGCGTGGGAGCTCAGCAAGGAACCAGCTCCAGTCAAAGCGGAGGCAGAAGCTTTTCCAACTCCCAGGTGAGGCCAGGCCCCAGCAGGGCTGACTCACAGGCAGGCAGGAGCTGCTGTGTGCCGGCACATTAACACAGCTGTGCCAGCTTCCAGGTGAATCAGCTTTGCTTCATCAGACACATCAACAGACTCAGCACTGCCATCCCCTCTCCTGTTCAGACTTATTTTAATTGCAAGATGCAAATAGCATTCTCCTCTCATTTTCCTACCCACGTCCATCTAGAAATATCTCTCAGATCATCGACTTTTACGTTCGTGACTTTTTTAGCACTCCCCTCTTCTCTTTCCCACCTTGCCCTGATCCAAGTTTATAGCAGGGGCCAGGGAATTCAGAATGGAAAGGGTCTGGGTCTCTGCAGCCACTTTTAAAAAGATCAGAGGGCCTAAAAGCTGGGCCCTTTCTGACCAAGATCTCAAAAACCGCTTCTCCAACAATGCCAGCATTCCATCTTCATCATATACACGACACACAGGATGTGTGCCAGCATTCCTGGTGTTTCAGAGCTTCCCTTGAACACCTCACTCCCACACTAAAGATGCTGGACACCCAGTAGTTTCTACCTGTATGGAAAAATACCAGCACAGCACCTCTGGAAACCAGGCTGTGTCTCCAGGGACCTGTGGTGGGTACAGGCACAGAGCAGCTGAGGAGAGAATAACTTCACAGTGACTAACCAGCCACTTCAAAACCTTCCCAAAGGGGTTCCTGCTTCTCAGCCACTCCAGGGAGGGTGTCTGCCAGCACACAGCTCCCCTTGAAGCCATCAACTCTTCCCAACTCCCCTTGGATACACAAGAGCCATTTCAGCCTTGTCCTTGGACACCTCTTACACGCAGCAAATTAATACCGGCAATCAATCATTAATCAGAGCTCTCCTCCAGCTACCAGGGAAGGGAGCTGAAGCAGGCCAGGCTCTGCTCACATTTATGTCAGACAAATGCAAGCCCGTAGAGCAACTCCAGATCTACACAGCGCAACAGACAGCAGAACAGAGCTGGGCACTCAATCACCGGCACCGGGAGCCAAGCAGAGCAGTCAGTGGCCCGGCAGCTGGGCCAGGCTTCAGCGGCTCCAGCAAGGCTATTAGCGAGGAGAAAAGGGAAGAAAAAGTACCCCGGTGGTTATTCACCCGCCCGGCCTCGCTAAGAGAATGTAATCATTAGATATGGCTTTTCCCATTATGGCTCGTTAATGACTTGCCATTGTCCTCCAACATGTGAGGAGGGAAGCATGGAGGACAGGCTCGGCCTGATTGCTGAGGTGTCCTGCACTCACCACAGTCGCAATTAAAAGCTGCTATTGCCCGTTTCTTATTAGGGCAGGCTGGCAGTTAAACCTGCTCTGCTAAGAATTGTGTCTTCCCTTATATATATATACACATATATATAGAGGTATAGGTAAATTTTAAATGCAATTATTTGCAAAATAAGAAATTACCTCATTCTGCAGGCATTTCAAAAGAACTCCCATCATTTCAGACTGTATAAATATTTTTAATATCTTTAGCAGGGCCAATCCAGCCTGTCCAACTGCTGCAGGGGTATTTCTTCCTTGCTTCAAGCCACCCATGCCCACCCTGAAATACGGGAGCTATAACCCACGTGCCCAAGCGAGGCTCCTAACCCGCTTATTTTAATTATCTGTGACACCAGCTCTAGATGTGCACTGTGAAACTCATGATCTCGTGATTTCCAGCAGCTCTCTTCAGGGACCACGCCACACGTTACTGCCACAGCCTTGCTCAGAAACGGCTCTGCCTGTGCTGAGAGGACAGCAGTGGCTTTTTTATTTGCAGCTGCTGTAAAAACCATGCGGCAACCGCCTGGAAAAAGGGCAGAACAGCAACTTGGGGGAGATTTGGGATTCAACACGTCTCCTAGAAGGATGCAACCTGCTGGGGAATGCAGGAGGAATGACCAGCAAGGCTCTGCTCTGAGCACAGAGAAAACACCAGGTAGGTGGTGCACACTGACACTCACCTGGCTGAGCCTTGCACATCTCCAGAGAGTCAGCAGGGTTTCTTCTATTTTTCCATGGCATGAAAAGCTCCAGCAGCACCAACACAGCGTGTAGCCCCCCTGCCTTAGGTCCCTGCAGACTCCTGGAAGCAGCCTGCCATGGCTGCCTTTAATAACTTTGCAATCAGGTTTAAATTGCCACTGCAAAAGGTTTATAAAAGTTTGTGTTGCCTGCTAATTAAATCCATACAAATGCCGGCTTGGCATTAATTTACTGTAAAATTAGTGTGAGGCTACAGTGGGTTATTTTCAAGAAACTTGTCCACGCTGAACTACCACTGAGGAGCAGCTGACCTTGGGAATTATCTCCCCAAAGCCTCCCTGCCACAGATCAGACACAGCTTTTCTTCCAGGCGCCACATGCAAATATTGTTGCTTTTCAATTATTTGCTGACTGATCCAGCGGCTAGGAGACAGCAGCTAATTAAAATCTAATTGAAATGAAATAATTTCCAATTCTGCTGTCTTTCATCGCCTCTTGGAGCAAAGGGTCCTTGTCACACAGATTGGCTGTTCTTGGTCCCATTTTTCCCTTAGCTCTGCACATAGCCAATCCTGGTCTCTGCTGGGGTGTTTCTAGATATGAAGTCAGGATTTATCCCCATGGGGCAAAGTAGGGACATGGGGGAATAAGAGAAATCTTGAAATAAAGAGGGAAAAAAGTGAG
This sequence comes from Brachypodius melanocephalos, assembly GCA_013398615.1. Taxonomy (NCBI): domain Eukaryota; kingdom Metazoa; phylum Chordata; class Aves; order Passeriformes; family Pycnonotidae; genus Brachypodius; species Brachypodius melanocephalos. The sequence continues at coordinate 567,925 of VZSR01001113.1, read as the reverse complement.
GAAAAAGAAGAGAATGGCAAGGGGAGATATGGAGAAGGCAGAGGAGGGATAAGAGAGGGCACGGCCAGGGAGGAAAGGAGCAAGCTCTGGCCATATGGATGTCTGAAGCCAGGCTGGGTGGGACTTGGAGCAACCAGGTCTAGTGGCAGGTGTCCCTGCTCACAGCAGGGGGGTTGGAACAAGATGAATTTCAAGGCCCTTTCCAAGCCAAACCACTCTGCAATTCCATGATCAGTGAGAATCTCTTTTCCCAGAGCAGCACTCAGCCAGCACCTGGACCAAGCCACACCTGAGCACAGAGGATAAATCTACCTTTGGTCCACTCTGGAGGCACAGCCCCACTGCTTACCCTTGATCTGATTCCATGGGGAGGATGGAGCAGAAATGAGCATGACAGCAATGTCAAAACAGCCTCATCCTACAAGGCTGAGCCAAGGGATCCCCTCCAGCCACGCAGCAGTGGGGGCAAGGAGCAAACTGGCTGCACAAGCACCTCTATTTTGCCCTTAAAAGTGAGGAAAAAATCCTCTGCATAATTCAAGCAGAGGTGGCAGAAATGGCTTCCTGATATAGCTGCGCCTCAGCCACCGAATATAGAACTGGACACACTGTATAAAACCCAATTACTACTGTGAAAACCTCTCTCAGACATACACACTTGAGACTGTATTAACTCCAGAAACACACTATATCTTGTCATGCCAATAAAGTTCTTGACACTGAAATTGAGAGGAGGGAGAGCATCTATATGTACATGGGGACTATGGAGAGAGAGCCACGGAAAGCCAAGGATACAGCAGCAGCAGTTGATTATAACAAACCAGTTCAATTTGCCTGATACGGTTGCCCTAGTATTTTTTTTATTTTTCCCTTTTTTCCTCACTGCCTTTATAGCTCAGCAGGAGAAATCATAGTAATAATTTAAAAAATCCAACCAGAGTTATAAATAAAACGAGACAAAGAAAGAAAGGAAGAGGCACACGCAGTGTTTAGAGGCAGCGGAGCTGCCATGCCAAGGGTTTTGGAAAGAATTCCTCCTGCATGCCCTCCCAGCTGCCCTGCTTTATCCCTTTGTGGCCAAATTGGATGCTGTGTCCCCAGTTGGTCACTCAGCACTACGGCCACGACCAGCAGCACAGGAGCATCCCACAGTGGTGCTGAAAGTGCAGGGATGGGGAGATGCCATGGCCAGTCCCCTGTTTTTGAGGTGATGGGGAGGCTCTGTGCTCTAATGGAAGGAAAGCTGCCAGCCTTGCCCTCCCTCCCAGTGTGTCCCTGCATTTGCTGCATCCTCCTCCTCCTCAGCAGCCTTCAGGAGCACAGCTCCCTCAGAGACACATACCACAAGCCCCTCTCCCTGGAAGTTCTGCTTGCAGCTGGCTCCCACCTGGAGCACAAGGATAACTAAATCTGCCGCTCCTCAGGTTCCATTCCAGTGAAACCTTCTTCATTATTAATCCTCGGAAGAGGTTGTGGAGGATCACTCTGATCAAATGATGTCTGCATTAGCAGGAACACAGCACAACTGTCACTACATTACACAGCTCTTTCTCCCTCTCAGTATTCACAGGAGCTTAAGGGCTAAACAAACTTAATTTGAGCAAAGAAGAGAGAGTGGAAATCTTCTGCCTCCACCACATGGAATGAGCTGTGGGAAATGGCAGCAACGTCTGGCAGTTTGAGTTTGGGGAAAGCATCCAGGGTCGGGATATTCAGGAGGCAGAGGCACCAGCCAGGATGGAGGACCTGCTCCTGATGGGCAAAAATCCACAGCAGCAACCTGCCCTCCTTCAAACTGCAGAGACAGAGGAAGCTCCTGGAAAACAAATTTCCCTATCCAGGCTCCCCCAGTAGCCATGGGAAGAGATGCTGCAGGGAGAGATGGAGGCCTGTGAATATTGCCACTGCTGTGTTTCTGGAAGGGACAGCACTGGGGGGAAAGTTCACAGCTGTCTCCAGATGTGGGGAGACTCAAATTGCTAAATATCTGGGGAAAAAAGATCAACTCAGTTTTGATCTCATTCATTCCCACACAGTGTTTTTTCTAGCATCAATCTATGTGCCCCAAACTGAAAGAATCTGGAGTGGAGGTCCCCTCGCATTGCTGAGGTGGCATTTGGGACAGGTCTGAATGGGCTTTTCCTTGTCAAACCAGTCCACGATCAAATGGGGAGCACAGGACAGGGAAGGAGGAGGATCGCATAGGGCTGAACACCTTGCATGGAAACTTCGGCAGCAGGTTTAATTTTAAAAAAATAAAGAAAAATCAGGGAGTGGGACATAAGGATTTGCACTGGGACAAGAAGAGGCTCTTCTCTGCCCTTCAGAGCATTGGCAAAATGCTTCCCACCCCCTCATGCTCTTGGGGGAAGATGATGGTTCTTCGTATTAATGATAAGTGTCAGCGTATCAATTTCAGCCTCTGCGCGAGTTGAGATGAAACATGTGCCAAGGTCAGGGCTGGAAGGCTTAAGTGTATCTATTGTCATCCACATAATAGCACACGGATTCATTTCTATCATTTTTATCTCCCTTCTTTTTTAATAATCCTATAGCGAGGATATAATTCTCTATTAATACATTATAGAAGAAGCTTAATGGAAAAAAGCAGGGTGCTGCCTTTTTTTCTCCCCAACTTACAAGCAGCGCATACAGACAGGCGGGGTCTGAGGTTGCCCGTTCTCTTATTTTCTGAACAGAAAAAATGTTTTCACTACTTGACTTGCCTCTTCTTTTTTCCCATTACCTCAGACAAAACAAGAATACAGAGCTGTGCCTCCTGGGGCGGCTCATTAGAGGCTCCCCCAAACTGGAGGTTTTCTCAGCCATTATTTCATGGTGCAGGGTTTAACAAGGACATTTCTCTCACAAGCTTTTCTCCAAAATAAGCACTCCAAAAGGAGGTGACAACATGATCCACCATCGAAAGTGGGGTTTCAAACAGCCAGAGCTACCCCTCAGCCTCCAAAGGAATCATATCTCAAACAACAAAATCCTAACAAGTTCTCCAGATGTCCTCCGAGCCTCCTAGAATATAGAAGACAGACATATCTTGAATTTTTAATGTGAAAACACTCCGAAAAGTAAGAAAGCAAACAAAGAGAAACAAAACCAAACAAAAATGAAGCTTTTTAGCCCTTCTATATATGTAAATCTCATCTCACTGATTCCAACATCTGTTTTTTCCTATTTTTTTTCATTCTCAACACAGCTATGTAAGAGAAACTACAGCAAACAACTCCAGAGCTGGAGCTACAAGCTCTGCTTTGGGAGAGGATGAGCTTGTCCCTCATCCATGCCATACCCACCATCACACACAGCTATTAGCAAACAAATAAATCCCCGTGAGCCCAATTTTTGGGAAGGTGAGCCTGGATTTTGGGTGGACAAGCCAAGTGCTGTCTGTGGCCAACATGATGTGCCATGGCCCATGCTGCCTTCCTGGTGTCAACTCATCCATTTCACTGTGGTCAAAAAGGAGCTTCCAATCACCACCTTGCCAGGGAAGATTAATCTTCTGGCATCTGGAGATGCAAGTGTAGCAACACAGAAGAGACTACAACTGCTGGACAAGTAAGAAGCACTTTCCAATGCTGTTTGTTCCCCCCAGCACAGCTGAGGAGCAGCCCACACTCATGGCAAGGTGTCAGCTGGACCTGTCATCTCCAACTGGGAGCCCAGCTTCCCATCAGTCACTCACTGCCATCGAGCTGCCTGTCGCCTGCCAGTCTCATCACATCCAGACCTAAAATGCCACATTGTTCTAACCCAGCCTGGCAGCCAGAAATGCCTTGGGGAGGAGGTGGGAAGGGGAAAATGGAGCAATGAGGGACCAAGACAACGACTGCAACACCCTTGCACAATGCTAAGCCTAAGGTGGGGAAGTGTTGTCCCACATCCAGCACCACACCACAAAGCATCTTACACACTTGTAGGAGGCAGCAGGGACATTCACCCCCTCTCTACGAACCCCACCTTCCACAAGGGTTTCTCCTATGACTCATCCTACTCCACTGGAAAAGCCTGGTGGCTATATATTCCCACCAACACAGCCCTTACTCCTCATTTAAAATATGATGATCAGGGTAAACGGCTTCCAATTCCCTGACATTGAAAGCCCAGAGCAAAGAGATAAACGTTAACACTTCCAGAAAGCTGTAGAGATAGAGAAATTACGGCTGGCTCCTCTGTGGCTCCAAAGACCTGGCTGAACTCCTTCTGGGGCCTCCTACAATTCCCAGCAGAGATCAACACAAGAGCTGGATGAAACCCAGAGGTCCATGCTCATTTATTAAGAAGCCAAGGGTATCCAGAAAGCCAATAATTTTAGCATAGTCTAAAAAAAAATTTAATAATAAAAGCAAAAGCACCCTTCTATTCATAGCACGGCTCCCGAGGATCCAAGTTGTAATTCTGAGTGAAGGCATCCTTGGACGACAGCCCCTGGATCCCTGCTGTGCACGGCAGGGATGAGGCTCAGGGAAGCTGCTGCTGAGAAACAGGATCCAACCTCTGCCCAAGCCACAGGCTGAATCCAAATGCCAAAACATCCCAGAGTTCACAAGCAGGGGTACGGCGAACACAGGCACATCTAAAATGCTTTTAATCTTTGCTCCCGAAAGAGCAGCCTCCTCCCGTGGGATTTCTACAGGAAAAGAAAGAGCTGCAGGTGTTCAAGGGGGGGAAAAAATAAGGGAGAGACGAAAAAAAAAAATTTAGTTTCCCATCTTTGAAAACAAAGTTTTGGGCAAAAGCCTGCCCTGGAGCTGCTGGCTGGCCGTGGCTGGGCGGGTGGTGAGCACTGGCTGGCTCCCTCGGAAGGGACATTGATCTCATCATTGCATTAAACACCAAACCAGTGCTCACCGTGTTGAATTAGTGCCGGTAGATTTCTCTGCCTAGAACGTGTTAGAAATCACAGTTGGGTTACAAGAATCAATTAGGGCCAGATGGGGGGTGTGAAGAAGTCAAACAATTTGCCTTATTGCAGGATTCAGCACTCCGGCAAAGGGTTCTTTACATTTTCATTTAGATTTAAAAATCACTCGAGTGCACCCTCTGTATAATTCAATCGAGGAACAGAAACTACCAAGCGGGTAAGAGATATAATGTTCTTCTCCAGAAGATAAAAGTGGGGAAAAAAAAGAAGAGAGGATTAGAGCACGGATCCTCAGCAGGGGGAATTCTGTGTGAAGATACAGAAGTTGCTTCAGCATCACCATAATCCAGAGGAGTTCAGAGCACATCCTCTCCTATCATCCCTGGATCCATTTGACCACTGGTGGGAATTCAAGCTTGGCATTTTGTTTAATGAATCATCAAGTCATGGAGTGGTTTGGGTTGGAAGGGCCTTGAAGATAACATAGTTCCAACCCCCTGCCATGGGCAGGGACACCTTCCACTAGAGCAGGGTGCTCAGATTTCCATCCATCCTGCCCTTGGACACTTCCAGGGACCATGTGACAGCCATGGCTTCTCTGGGCAACCTGTGCCAGGGCCTCACCATCTTTGTAGCCTAGAATTTCTTCCCAATATCCAGTCTAAACCTACTCTCAGCAAGCCATTGGCCCTTGTTCTGTCACTCCAGACCCTTGTAAAGAGTATTTCTCCATCTCTCTTACCATCTCACTTCATGTACAGATTGACACAAATAGGTCACCCTGAAGCCTTTCCTTTTCCAGAATGAACAACCCCAATGCTCTCAGTCTTTCAAACTCGATGATTTTAGAGGGTTTTTTTCCAACCTAAATGACTCTATAAATTAGCAGAACAAAGCATATGGAGGCTGCTGTTGGTCACCACCCCATCCCCAGCAGGATGGGAAGCTGGTCACCTTCCTATTGATGGGACATGGAATCACATAAGATGGCCAGCACAGCAGAGCCAGGAGTGGGTAATGAAACCTGGCCAAGGTTAGTCAGGGAAAAAAACTCCTCGCTAATATGCAGCACACCTCCACCACCGCAATAAAGACAAGATTGAATTGCAGAACGTGGCTGCAGGTCTTGTTTCTATACATTTCAATGTTGTGCTCCAACAGGTCGGAATATTGTTAACAATTCCGTCTGCAGAGGAGACATTGCTGAGCTGGGTAAAACATGTGGCAAATTTCTTTCTGGGCTCATCTTGGATCAGGTGAAGGCGTTTGATTATAGAGGCTCAGGGGTTATTTGCATTATGGGATTCCCAACACTCCTCCCCAAATGGTTTGGAGCATTATGTAAATCAGCCAGAGGGGAAGCTTCTGATGAATGTCTCAGCTGATGGAACAACTTTAATCTCAGACCTGGCTACTTTTCCAATTACCTCGTAGTCTTTTGCCAACAACAGCTTTGTAAGGGAAATCCAGCCTTTCTGGGGGATCCCTGAGCTGTTACGTTTGAAGAAGGAAAAGGTCAAAGGTCCTCTTCAATTTTCTATCTGTGTGCATGGGCTAATGTGATGTGCTTCCCTCAGACAAGAGGAAAGGTTAAACGGAGCCCTGTCAGGGAGGAAAGCCGCAAGGCTTAGAGCCGAGATCTGCAAAGGAATCTGAGAGCCAAAGCCCACTGAAAGTCAAAGGACGATGAACATCTAAGCACACAAGACTGTTCTGAACCATCTAAATGGAAATAAGTCCAGGTGCTTTCATGCCTGGGCTTGTCTGCTCCAAAGAAGTACCAAAGGCAGAGAGAGATGTGATGGGGTCTGTCCTGTCCTCCATATGATGCAAGGCTGGCAGTGATCAGGAGGAGGAACTCCAGCATTGATGGGAAGGAAGGGGATAAAAAAAGGGGGCAGAGAAAGGAAGGTCTGTGCGTCAGACATCTGCCCTTTTCCAGAGCCCAGCTTGAATTTGCATCCACCCAGCACCACTAGAGATTTCAACTCATTCCATTTTATTTTCTGCCTTTCCTCACTTTTTCCACCCGCCAGACAAGACTGGAACTGAAGCACCACCACTCTTCCATGAGAAGTCCCTTTCTTGGTCATGGACAACTCTTTCTGGGCAGCAGTGAATCCTTTAGCACAAAATCCCAGAACAAATCACAACATTTTGAGGAAGAGGAACATCATCTGCAGACTCCTCTCTGGCTGGGTTTTAGGTACAACTTCATTTCTGTTCTGTGTTGACAGTTGCTGAGCTGCTCCTGAGCTCCTTGCATTGGAACATCCATTCCTCCCCCTTCGGATACACCTTGATTAATTTTGCTTCATTTATTATTTAAGCCTGATATCTTCATGTAAAATATTGAAGACCTGACTCATTCTTTATTATTAAGCCCTGCCATGCACCCTTAGGAGGCTCTGAGGTCTCCACAGCCTTCAATCTGCTAGAAGAGAACAAACTCATCTCAATCCCTCAGTAAATATGAGGGATTGCTGGAGGGATGCTGTCAGCATCCTGCTCCCTCTTACCTCGGCTGCCGCGCTGCCTGGCCACGGAAAACACTCAGAAAGGCTAATTCACTCTCCGGCATCTGCACGGCTCATTTCCTGCTCTCTCCTCTCCCTCTCTGTTCCTCTGCAGCTGGCATTGAAGTTGGTTGGCTCCCAGTAATCCCCGTTTGTGGATATAAATGGAGCGAGCTGGGAGCTGCCACTACGGCCAATTAGACACCAAGGGCGGCTCTGCCGGCAAGGCCATGAGGAAATCCCGCTCAGCCAAACACGATGAGGGAGATGCCATGGACACAAAGCACCTTAGATGCTTTCAGAGTGGTAGTAGAGCATCCCATGGATCTTATCCCCCACCAGAATCCCAGCTGGTCCCATAGTTTTCTAACCTTCTTTTCTTTTCCATCACAGACACATTTTGGAGACAAACAAAGCAACAGCCTGGCTTTCAGAAGCTGAATGTGGAAAAAAAATGTGGCTTCCCACCAATGCTACTCCCAGCTTGCATTCTGGATGCAGGGGGAGGACAGTCAGTGGTCACTCCTATCTCCAAGGAAGCCATCCCCAAATTTCCATCCTGACTATCAGAGCTCACCAGCTCAAAAAGCTGGGCAATCAAACTTTGTCTGGCGGTGGCTTAGGAGGAATTTACATCTGAATTTCACAGCTTGGTTCCAACTCTGTAATAGGCTGAATGGGAAAAGAAAATGTAGTGAATGCTCCCCTCCTTTGAGCGTGGATCTACACCTCGAGATGAAACTCCATGGCTAAAATTCGTCCCTACTTCAAAGACACCTGCGTAACTCAAAGGCAATAAACCCAGGAAGGGGAAAGAATAAAAATATTTCAATGGCAAAAGACAAGGACTCACATTTCTACAGCTCTTGGAGTACTTTGAAACGTAACAGAGCACACAGCCAACTGCCGGTCACAAGAGAAGTCAAGTTCACACCTTGAAATCAAGCCCAGCTGATGGAAAACGAATTTTGGAGCGATTAAAGACCACTGGTGGTGCAAACTCCAGGTGAACATCTTGCATTGAGCACTCGGGGTAGCACCGAGCTCAGCTAAATGAAGCAGTCTGGAAGTCGCATACCTTGTGCAGGTTCACCTTCAAAGCTGTTTCAAAGAATGATGGCCAATCTCAATCAGAGAACTGTGGAGGTTGGAAAAGACTTCTCAGCTCATGAAGTCTCATCGTTAACCACCACAGGTTTGGACTGGGAGGACATTTAAGGCACTCTTTAAGGGAGAGTTTAAGAGGATGTGGCCTCATGCTGCACCAGGAAAGGGTCAGGTTGGATATCTGGAGGAATTTCTTTACTGAAAAGGTTTTTAAACATTGGAAGTGGCTTCACAGGGATATGGTGGAGTCACCACTCCTGGAGGTGTCCAAGGAATGCCTGGGCTTGGCACTCAGACCTCTGGTCTGGGTGACAAGGTGGGGATCAGTCACAGATTGGACTCAATGATCTTGGAGGTCTTTTCCAACAAAAATTCTGTGATTCTTAAAATCAACACCCTTTAAGTAGCTTTTTAGGGTGCAATGAACCTCTCTCTTGGCAGACCCAATGACCACGAAGGTGTTCAACAGCTCCCACTGCAATTTTAGCCAACAACAGGAGGTCTTTGCCTCCCCGCGCCCACACGCAGCTCCGCTGACAAGTTCACGCCAAATCCGACAAGGAGCAAATTACACATCTGTAAATATCAAAGGCAGGTTGTTTTGTGAGAAGTTCAGCATCTTGAGTTTGGGTTTTCTTTTTTCTCCCATCTCTCCCCCCGCCTTTTTAAGCTTTGTCAATATCAACTGTGTTTTTCTTCCCAGAAACTGTATAATGATGAGAGAAGCTGTTTATTTTTCTCTTTAAAGGGATAAAGTATTTTTCACCATTATTTTACATGTCTGTAAAAACGATTTACGGGATTCAGTGGATGGGTTACACGATGCCCTTTGCCTGCTCAAGGGAAGGGGAAAAAAGGTCACTCCGGGGTGAGATTTCAAGAGCTTCTTTGCGTCTCAAAAGCTTTTATAGGAACATCATTCCCCTGCTTTTCTGGCCAGGGAAGAGAGAATGGGATTGTAAACACTGATCAGCATGGGCTCATCTGGAGAAAAAAGATGATGCAAGACAAATATAATTGCATTTGTTAAGGGACTAAAGCAGAAACACAGAAGGAAGACAGTGGATGTGCCTTGCTTCAGTGCCAGCTAATCCTCTGGAATGGAGCATGTGCAGCCCCAGCACGGGGAAGGGGGCAGGAACAAATCCCTGTCGTGCCTCTTTGGCATGTGGTTACAACCAAAAACCACTGGGCATAACAGGACACACACACTCCCTAAGCAAGTCAGATTGGATCTCACAAGTGCAGTGTTTCCTGCACCCTGGGATAGAAAGGCAGCCAAGCTCCAGAGAACATCCAAACGAAGCAACAAGCGTCATGATAAGGGAAACAGGAATTTTTCACTGGATAATGAGCAGGAAGGGTGGAAGATACTCATGTGAGGATCCACAGCTGATCCCCGGAACCGAGGAGTGTTTCTGTGCCGGTATTTACCGCTCTTCCCCCACCACCTTTGCTTCTCCTCCCGCCCACTCCAAATGAAACCAGCGCATCTTATCAGCCACATAAGCCAGAGACAGCTGGAAGGAATAGATTTCCTCCCTTCTTTCTCTCTCTTTTTTCTTGGATTTATGACAGAGAGCTGCAAACCAAGAGTCTCTATTCCTGGAAGAGCGGTGCTGGCTGGGAAGCCCTGCGGCTGGCAGATGCACGAGGCAATTAACCCCTGTGCAAGCAGGAAGGGATGGAGAGGGACTGCCTGCAAAACACATGGCAAAGGACAGAGGAGCTGATGTCCCTGCATCCTCTGCTCGCTGCTGTGGGGCACAGCTGGACAGGAGATATCACCTCCCCAGGAGACAACTTTGTAGGAGTTGCCATATGAGCTGGGGCTTGGATCACCCCAAGTATTTAGGCAGGCAAATATCTTGCAGGTCCTGAGCCCCTTGGAGCCTTCTCATGCCTCAATCCACACTCCTGTACCATGGAACCCAAGCCCCACAGCACCTAGCAAGATCAGCCGCTAATTAAATCGTTCCCACGACAGCTTGCAAGTTAGTTATGGCTCATTATCCTCACTTAACCGACTGGAGAAACTGAGGAAGGAGAGAGATTAAAGGATTTGCTAAATCTCCGGCAGCAGTCAGTGGCAGAGGCAAACCCCGAGCTCATAAACATTATAAATCCCCCACCCCAGGGCTCCCAACCCCCCACATCCCTCCACTCGCTGTTTTTACTACAAACTTTTGCTTATTAAGTACTGAGTGTATGCAAGAAGCAAAGCCTGGGGAGCACTGTGCTCGAGAGCTCATGGCTGGAGGGGAGGTATGAAAGGAAGAGAATGCTGAAAGCCAAAAGACCCTCAAACATCTCCAAAAACACAACCTGCAGGGGAGCTCACCCAGCCCAAACCACAGCACCTGACTGTGATCCTGCAAACAAACCCAGCGCCCTCTTAGTGCCCTCCCAGCTGCTGGCAGTATCTTGGAGGCACAAATACCAGCCCAAATTTTCTCCAAGTGAGCCAATAAATCAGTTGTGGGAAGAGATGGAGGAGCAGAGGGCCCCCAGGAGAGGCTGCAAAGCCTGGCGGCAATGGAGAGGATGCTGAGAGAGGAGGAGGGCTTGGGAGAGAGAAGCAGCGATGAATTTTAAGGGAATAAAGGAGATGGGAGAGCAGAGGAAGGGAAAGGAGCTTTAGAATAAAGGGAGAGATTGACAGAGCAAAACAAAGATGGAGGAGAGGCACAGAAAGGAGAAAGAAGGAGACAAAAATAAAGGAGAAAAGCAGGAGGAGGAGGTTGTGGGGGAAGAAGGGAGGTGGCGAGACAGGGAGAATTAAAACAGTAACAGCAATTTAGCAGCCGACTTTTATCTTCAAGTTTAACGGGAGAAACCAATCCACTGCAAGGAAGGTGGGTTCTGTCTCTGGCTGTCTCTGCAGCGTGACCACCGAGGAGGAGAAGCTCAGAATTGGGTCCTTCCCCTCCTACCAGCAGCGCTGCTGTTCATTAAGGATGGGATACTGCTTGCTCCCCCCACTGCTCCTCTGCTGCACTGGATTATATCCTCATTACCCCCTCAACGACAGTTTGCCAATCATAATTTGGTTGTTATTATTCTTGATGACGAACTCTGGCAGCTCCAGCTCCCTCGACAGAAAATTCCTTACTCCCGTATCCTGCCCTGCCACACAGAAGGGTTTTTTTTCCCCAGGGATTAAAAAAAAATTAAAAATTTCAAGTGCAGGAGGTTTTGGGGGTTTTTTTTGTTTGTTTGTTTGTTTTTTGTTTTTACTCAGCTTATCTCTTTCCTTGTTCTGTTATTTCACTGCAGATGGGCTTGGTTTAGAAACAAACAGCATTGGCTGTGACACCAATAACTTCCACCTCCCCACAGAAAAGAGAAACCTGGCAGAGCAGGTGGGAATTTGGGATGTGGGGCTGCACAGCCCCGGTCTGGAGAGCAGCTCTGTACCTCCAGCCACCCCCATATTCTGCACATCACACCCTGAAGTCTGCAAGTTGTGCAGCTGGAAAAACAAAGCAGAAAGAATGGATTAGATCTTGGTTCTGAGACTCCCTTTGCCCCTCTGGTTTTATCCAGTAAGAGAAACCATTCCTTAGCTTGTCCTGGAGAGCCCATCTACTGAAAAATGGGGGTTCTGAAAAAGCCAGTTTAGGAATCCCAGAAGGCAAAATTCCACAGGAAATATTCATTCCCAGGTCTGCTGGGGGTCACAGTGGGGTGCTGAGCCACACAGATTTGGGGTGGCAGTGGGATATTGATGCACACACTTTGGGGCTCACAGTGGGATGCTGACCCACACAGACGCAGCAGAGAGGTTTTGGGGGATTTCAGCCCTGGGGGCAGGAGCACACCATTTTGAGCTCTGCCCAGACTGAAACCAGAGGTATTTATGGGGTACAGGCACTGCCAGGATCACAGACAGCCCAACTACCAGAGAGCTCCCCTGGACAGAGACATGGATTCACAGGAAGACATGAAAGCACCAGGAAAAACAACCCAAACAGGATGAATATGTCCCAAAATGGGCTTCCTTCCTGGCATCTTTGAGCCCATGGCTCTCCCTCCCTAAGGCAGCCTCTCACCACAGGCACAGAGCAGCAATTTGAGGGCAGACACTGCATCTTTCACTTGTCCTGCCCAGTATCTCAACAAGGCTGACGAGCAAAACCACAATGCAAAAAGATCCCTCTGGAGATGGGAAATCGGGGCCATCCAGTTTGTCTCCGTAACAGTATCAGGCAGGGCTGGAAGCGCGGCTCCTCAGAGCTTCACCTTGCAAATAAATAGCTCTGAATTGCAGCCAGAAGCAACGGGATCTTTCAAAGACATTATCTGGGAGCAGTCAGTGGAATGCACCTAAAGTCTCATTAATCATCCCGCCGCTTACAGTACTTCTTAATGGCTTTTATGGTTTATCCTTTGAACGCCAACAAAGAGTGTGATTTCTCCTGGCTTATTCTATTAAACAGAAATCAATATCTAACACAAATGTGCCGACGGTGGGAGATTTGGAAGGGCCGAGGAGGCACCTGTCGGGCCTTTTCTCCTCTCCTCTGATTTTCTCCGAGGGGCAGGGGTCTGCTAAGCACAGCTCCTTGCTTTGCAAAGCCAGGCCTAAGCTGGAGAGAGGCTGGGAGCTCACACAGGGGCTCTAAAACACATTCAGTGACAACTTCTTTTTCCTGATGCTCAAAACTTTGGAGGTAAGTGCTGCGAGCATGCAGGAGAGAGAAAATAGAAAATAAAGAGAAGCAGAAGCGGGATAGGGTGGTTTTCATCTTTCCTTTCTATGAGAGCTCTTGTGAATTTGAGTGATGCATGTGAGGCAGCTGAATCAACACTAAGCACAGGTATAAATAAGCTTCTGGGAACACAGGCTCGGGAGCTGAAGCTTGTTACTAATTTTTGCAGTGTGAGAGGCAGGCAAGGAGAAGAGGCTTTGGGTCTTTCTCTCTTGCACCTCTGGAAATGGGACTAGAGGGTGAATAAACAGAGGAAAAAGAGGGAATTTGCTGTGCTGAATGAGTTGACAATGAGTGCAGCTTTAGGACAGGGATGATCCTTCACCAGCAAGGCTTTTCAGCCCAGCTCATGTCTAACTGGGGTCCCCTGGACCACACCAGGGGCCAGGAGTGAGAGCAGCCACCAAAGTGAATCAGCTCTGGGGTTCAGCCCGCATTACACAGGGCTGGCTCCTACACTTGCAGAAACAGGACCCAAAACAACCACAAAAAGCAGCATTAACCATCTCAGAAACCAATTCCAAGATCCTAATAGGAAATGAAATTTGTATTTGTTAAAAACCACTTAGAAGCTTTGGAGCCTTCTCTTTATGCTCCTCTCAGAAACAGACTGTTAAGTAATTAGCAATTTACCAGGTTTAAACAGTTACAAAAATCCTCCCTGAAAACACCAGAGGCAAATCACATCACTCCAGAAATGAGCTCTTTCCTCCAGAGCCCTCAGTGGTACCAACCACCTCATTCCAGAGAAAGAACAGGGCAGAGCCCACCCCATTGCTGCCCCAATGCACCCCCAGGGTCCCAGAACACGTGGGAATTACAGAGCATGGGTGGGTTTAAGTTTGTTTGGTGCCGCAGACATCTGGATCTCTCCATCCCAGTACATCCCAGTCCAACCCATCTGTGCACTGGTGTGATCAGGAGGAAGAGGATTTTGAGTCCAGAAGCAACTCAGAGGCCCCAAGTGCACCATCCTTGCTGCCTTCCTGAGGGTCTAGCAACACCCAGCTCCAAGCACTTCCCTACTCCACAGATGCCAGCAAGAGGATCCAGAGGAGATGAGAGATGGAGGGGGTGAAACTGGGGAAGGAGCCAGCCCAGGCAGCCCACACATCAGTGCTGATGGCACCTCCTGCAGCACCCTACAGGATTATTTAGCACGGCTGATTGCACTCGCTTCCCTCTTCAGAAAGTTTCTCTTCATGGAGGAAAAAAAACCCGAATCCCCGAATAGTTGGGGATGCTCGAGGCACTTAACTACACTTAGCAACCCCGAACCTGCCAGAAACATCCTTGTGCAAGTGACGATTCCAGAATTAACTCCCAGCTCTTGGCGTGCTTGAAAAAAAAAAAGGAGAGAAGCAGGCAAAGCCCCTTCAGAATCAGCTCTTGATTCGGGTTCAGCACCAGTTCACACTCGGCTCTTATCCCACCAAATGCTGTCTGGATGGGGAACAGTATCTGACCTGCTGGGCAGCACCTTCACCTGCCAAAAACAGCTGGAATTTTGGTGGTTTGGGTGAGCATCCCAGCCCAGGCTCCAGGTGCAGCTGCTGGCTGTGCTTGCAGTACCTAATTCAAGAGGAATCACACAGCAGTGCAAAGATGCAGGTAAAGAATCAGCAGGTTAAATGTGTGTGGAACATCTCTGGATTGGGTTGGGAAGGATCTGCCCCATGCCAGCTTCCTGGAAGGAGAGAGGAATCACCTGCTCCTCTGCCTCATAAAGAATTAAGAAAGGCAATGAAAGAAAATGCCATTTCTCCGGCAATGCAACAAAAGGTCATTATTTTTCCATCTCTTTCCCAGGGAAGGGCACCACCAGTTTACATAATTAAAGCTGTTGGGATTGTCCTTACACCTGTCTAGATCTTTTTAATTATTTATTTCCTTGGCTTGTTCTCCTCCAGCCTGAACATGACCACAGCATCAGAATCCTTCCAGAGCCATTCCTACTCCCACCACCCTAACTCCGAGGCAGAGCCCGCAGCCAAAGCAAACAGCTCCAACATCTCTCCTCTGAGCTGAACTTGGGTGTTAATAATTTAAAGCTTTACGGGTCCTTTTTTGGTTGCATGGTAAATTATTCACCGATTTCCCCCTGCTAACAGCACCCCCGCCCACGGCGCGCACGGAGCAGGTGCACCCACACAAAGAGAGACGCTCTTTACAACTTCGGAGATGCTCTATCATGTCAAAGAGAAGGGATGAAAGGCAGAGGGAGGACGCCAGCCTCAAAAATCACATCCTCCGCTGTTGCTCTCGAATAGATAAACGCTCCAGGAGAGTTTCGCGGGGCATGTGATGATAGGAGACGTTTTTGTGATACACAGGTGTGAAAAAGAGACAGGCGGGAGAATAAAACCTGATAACACTTCACTCAGGCAGCGGCAGCAAAGGCAGGTGCTTTTTATTCCCCAGCTGCATGAACCAAGAGGAGCAGAAGGGAAACGTGGAGCAGCCGAGCCAGCTCAGATCCCCGGCAGGATCTCACCCTGGATGTGAGAATCTCCTGTGGCGAGGCAGCTCTGTTCTCCCTCCACACAGGTATTGCACTCCCAGCACCTCATCTCGTGGGTTCCCAGGCTTGGGTGTGCAATTCCTGCCTGCTCCTGACAGCCTCCCAAGGGTTCCCTGGAAGCAGCCGGGTTCATTTGCATCACCAAACACGAATTTAACTTCTTTGCAGAGAGA
Source organism: Brachypodius melanocephalos (assembly GCA_013398615.1). Taxonomy (NCBI): domain Eukaryota; kingdom Metazoa; phylum Chordata; class Aves; order Passeriformes; family Pycnonotidae; genus Brachypodius; species Brachypodius melanocephalos. The sequence goes on along the minus strand of VZSR01001113.1, from coordinate 552,017 downwards.
CTGAAAGTGAAAGACGGTCAGAAACAAGTTTGCTGTAGGAAACATGGAAAAAACCCATCTGCTAGAGAAGGTGCTGCCTGATAATCTGAGGGCGAGCCCTGTCCCTTGAGCCCAGCCTGAACTAAACCAGAGCAGTGCAGTACACAGGGAAATCCCAAAGGATGTGAAAATTAGAGGGAATATTATTATTTTTAACTTCAAGATTAGGAGCAACAACTTTTAGGGCTTATCTGGGAACCACCTCTGCATGCATACACCTACACACAGGTGTATCTGTAGGAACCACTTCCCAAGACACCTGCACCTCTGTTTCCACATAACACTGTGTGTTGTTAATTTCTTTATATCCAACACTTTCTCCATAATTTCAGCACTTTCTTAATAATCAGCATCTCTTGCCCTGATTTTGAACTCCTCAGGATCCATGTCACCTGAAGGAGCCTGTCTAAAGGAAGATTCCTCCAGTGACCTGGAACAGTTAGCCTGGAGGCTCATTTTGCTGGTCACATCCCACCAGGAGATCCTCGGAATGGTCTGGGAAGGGCACCAACAATGACAACTCAACACCAGGGTCCTGTGGGGATTTTCAGACATCCCTGGGGGACAGTGCATCTCCTGCAGCTCCCAGGAAAATATTCCCCAGCTCTGCTGTGAGAAGGACAGTGCTCATGGGTGAGGTGACACAAGTGGGATTTATCACCCGACACACTGGGAAGAAAAGCCAGTCCAAACTCAGCTGAGCACAGAGGTTTTGCCTCAGCCTGGGCTTGCAAGGGACACGACCTTTCTGAAAACTCTGTTATTTATTTTGATAATCCTTTTGTTGGGATAAACGCTTTGCTCTTGCCACAGCCTCAAGGTCATGGGAGTTAATGAGCAGAGGAGAAAGGCCAAGTGAATGGGATCTGTCCTTTGCAACTGAAGGCGTTAGTGAATGAGAGGTGAAATGAGGGGGCTGAACTCCTTCTCATCTACTTTTCACTTGAAAAAATCCAACAACAGCAACACAGCTGCAAAATAAGTCTCTCTTTCTATCCCTTCCTTATCTTTTTATTCCCATTTCTGCCCTCACTGCTCTTCCCTAGGTGGTATCACCATCTCCATACTCCAACCTGTTCCTCACAAGCTACACCCTGGCAGGAAGAGAAGAGGTTGATATCCATGCTCTGGATCCTGACACAAACACCCCCAAGGCAGCACTGTCCTGCCCTCTCCAAGGACCCCACACCCTTTTATAGACCCTAACACTGAGGAGGCCCTAGAGCAGAGCAAAAGGGTGGAGGGGAGTCTGCCAACCCCTCCCTGCTTGGATACAGCCATTTTGGTGCAGAGATCTGCAAGAAGAATATTAAGCTTGGTCTGAATGCAGCAGCCTCGCTCAAGATTTATGAAGGATGAAGGAAGGAAGATTCTGAGGCAAAGCATCATCTCAAAAATAACTGCCGAGCCCTAGCGGGTATAAAAGATCTGTCCATAAACCAGTTTGTCATCACCAGTCAATAAAAATTCCAGCAATAGGAGGAGGACGAGGTGATAGCTGAGGTCCCTCTCCTGCCACGCTGCCCCTGTGTGATCCCAGCTGGGTCACCTGCACGCAGAGGTGTGCAAGGGCAAGTCCATCCTCAGCCTGGCTCCAAATGCACATTCCCTGCCTCAGAGTCCCAAGGTGGGCACAGTTACACCCACAGTGCACAGAGCAGGGGTCTGATGGCCAAGCAGGACCAGGGCAGCAGGACCAGAACATGAGGGAATGGCCTCACGTTCCAGCAGGAGAGGTGTAGGTTGGATATTAAGAATGAGTTCTTCATGGAAAGGGTTTTCAAGCACTGGCACAGGGCAGTGGTGGGATTTAAAAGATGTGCAGAGGTGGCCCTTGAAGACATGGGTTAGTGGTGGGTTTGGCAGTGCTGAGGAATGGTTGAACTTGGTGATTTTAGAGGGTTTTTCCAACAGAAATGATTCTGTTATTTAAGGGAGAAGGATGGAGTCACACCCACAAAACCCATCTGGGGGCATGGTGTCAGCACCAAACCCAAGTGCTGGTACCTATCAGATGTCCAGGAGGACTCTGTTTCCCTCTGCCACCTACTGCTACCACTTCAGCCACCTGCTGAGACAGAGAGGAGGATCTGCTGCCAACTCAGGTGTCCCATCCAGGGTGAAGCATCCTGGCCAAAGCTGTACCCAGGCAGAGCTGCCCAAGGCATGGGAGGAAACTCTTCAATGAGCTGCACCAAGCTGAAGGCAGTTGGCAAGCAGAGCAATCCACCGCTGTGATAAAATCTGTCTTTAAAGGAGCTTAGTGCCTTTTCTTTCTTTTCTGTGGGTGTTTTTTTTTTTTTTTTTTAAATGCTGCCTGATACAAAGGAAAACACCCCAGCTGGTAAAAGATGAAGGAAACTTCTCTCATCATCTTTCCCATCACAGGCAACTCAGGCACTCTGAGACACTTCTGCTACCTGCCAGCCCTGGGATCCTCCACATCTGATTTCCCTGTGCCACACGTTCAAAGCCGGGACATCCCTGGGAGGCAGCGCCGGAGCAGCCGCCAAGGGCTGACGGCAGCAGGAAGGGAAGAGCCAAAGCTGGGAGGGATCTGTCAGAGTTCTCCAGGCTCTCATCCAGCTGGGGCAGGCCAGTTGCTTTGCTGTAATTCTCCAGTGCTCTATCAAGTCAAATTTTAAATAGCTCGGATGATGGAGAGGGCTGGGGTTGTTTTGAGTTCTCTCCAATGGGAGGATTTGTTCCTCTGCAAAATGATTTATTCCCTCAGGGAACATCTCATGCTGGCTTTTGCCCACTTCAGCCTCTCCTCAGCTTCCAATCTGATGGATCATGTCCCTCTACCCCATCCTCCCATAGTGTCTCTTGGCAAACTCCTTTGCCCATCAAGGCGTGGGGAGAACCCCAGCGCTACCAAGCCAGCACACCCAGAGAAGCAGGAGCAGCACCAACATGGGGAGAAAAACCCTTTTCTACCAATCCCCAGCCATAAATTCAATTATTTTGGTGCTTCTCCACTGGAACAAAAATGAACATGCTGAGATATTACTGAGGTTGATTTAGAGCCAACAAGAACCATGTGTGACCAAGCACATGTGTGTCCCTGCTTCTTCTCCATCTCACCAGGTTTTTCATTCTCTGAACCTTCTGGCTGAAAAAAAAAAATTAAAAAAAAAAAAAGCACCTCGCCATCCCTTCTCATTACTAATCATTCCCATCAGCCTCCCAGGAAGCACTCTGGGGCCACTTGACCATTAACAGGGCACTAAATGCAAGGCAGAGGAGGATGTATTAATATCTAATAAGAGTGATAGATGATCTGAGCCACTCGGGCACTCTGGCTCAGGTACTCATGGCAGGTACCGGAGCTAATTTAAAATAATAAAAATAATAACAACAATAATGGCAGCAGCAGCAGCAGCAGCTGCCTTCATTTTCCAAGTCAATTGATTCCTCAGCAGGAATGCCATCTTGACAGATTTATTTTGATCGAATTGTCTAATTGAATACAGTTCTTGTTTCCCTTCACTTTGTGACCTTTCACGCCTGTGAAATAAATGCGATTTGGAGAATTATTCCTCAGCATCAAACTCAGCTCCTCCAGGGCTGGGGTGCCTGCCTTGTGTCACCAGTCTTCCCAACAGAACACTATCAAAGGATGCCAATGCAAAAGGGGTGCCCAGGCTTGGACGCTCTGCGAGTATTTCATTTCCACTTCCACTTTAAAAAATGTTTAATAATAATTAAAAAAAAATCCACAAAAAACAAAAAAACCCCACCCACAAATATAGGAGGTTTGCAAGAAGCACAATCAAACGTCCTGGCTGTTTGGGCAGATTTTATTTTCTGCCTGTTCGGATCTCCAGCATTTACTGTACCACAGCTCCTTCCAGTTTAATGAGAGAAGATTTTCTCCCAGTCCTACGATGCTGCTGGAATAGGATGTACCAAGCTCTTCCCTTCATCCAGCAGAGACACGGGCTCCAACCCTCACCAGCCATTCATCCAACTTCACCTCCTCCCCAGGCCCTCCCAGCTCCTGCCTGGGATGCTCTGATGTGCCAGATACGAGACGATGCTTCCCATAAATTTCACAAGAACGAGTATCAAAGATTAAAAATAACTAAGCCACGTCCCTCACAGACAAACGCGCTGTCTGCGCGCCAAGAGAGGTCCTGGTGAGAAGAGTTGCAGCTGAATCTTTTATAATAATATCAATCAATATTAAAAATGAATGGCCTGCTCAATTTTTAAAGCATCTTAAATTAATCTTTAAACACAACTATTTTGCTTAAACCAAAGGCTTTTGGTAGCCTGAGAATGGTATTTCCATCTGCTCCCTCGGGCTCGTGCCAGGTAGCTGGAAGAGGTCTAATAAATAAGCAAATAATATACATCCAGCACAATTCCCTTGAACCTCAAAAGGGGGAAAATGCAGAATTTACTGCTAAATTCGTTATTGACTTAGCTGCAAACAACATCTTTATCAGTGCATTATAATAGGCCCTATGGAGACTATTAAACCTGCTAAACTAGGTTTAGGTTGGATAACGAACCTGCCTGCTACCCCTGAAGACCAGGACGGTGCAGGACCACAGAACCGCTCAGGCTGGAAAAGACCTCTCAGACTGAGTGCAACCTGTGACTGATCCCCACCTTGTCACCCAGCCCAGAGCACTGAGTGCCACCTCCAGGGATGGGGACTCCACCACCCCCCTGAGCAGCCCATTCCAATGTCTAACAACCTTTTCTGTGAAAAAAAATCCTTCTAATGTCCAATCTGAGCCTCCTCTGGTACAACTGAGGCTGAAAAAGAGAGGAATAGGGGCACAGGGGAGGCATAGGACTACAACGAAGTAGTAGATGGTTGAACCCATCTAATCCCCTCCAACAAAGGCCTACACCTAAACAAATCGAAATTTGGACACTACTCCCATGCTCCATGGGCTGCCTCAGAATCTCAAGAGCTTTCCCAGCACAGGAAAAACCACTCAGTCAGGCAGGGAGCTTCCCAGTGCCAGTGTTTTTAATATATTCAGATGAATGTGGCATTTCTGATGGCAAGACTTCTGCCTTGCTTGCCGTTTAATGTTAAGAGGCTTGTACAGTCAGCAGCGTTTAAAGAGTAATGACTGTTTTCATGGTAAATGCTCTGTTAAATAACCCAGGATTATTGTGTTGTGTTATTGCATATATAAAATGGCATTTCAAAAAAAATAATAATTGTTTTAGAACTAATTGGTGTTTTTAACCAGCTCCGTGTGTGGAATTTTTATTTGGCGGAGGGTTGGGCTGCTGTCAGGAAGAGGCAATAAAGGCAGGGAGGCTTTGACCTGCCAAACTCACTCTGTCTGGGCTTTGTATGGTTCAGGTACTGCTTGTGGTGGAGCAATATGAGAAGGTTCAAGCTCTCTGCTCTAAAATGCAAAATTTAATGACGGGCAGGCACCTCAGCACCCCAAACCTGAGTGTCCACCCATGGCTGGAGCGTCCCTTGCCCACACGTGGTCAGTGAGACATCAGAGATGCACGGTGCCAGCAGCATCCCTGCCTCCAGTCTGTGAATCTCCCTCTCTCAAGCCCCAGCTTTGGTCAGTTGTCCATGCAGTGACACTTCAGAGCCACCAAAATCTCCCTGGGGGGTGACAGATCCCCCTCCCCTGTTCCCCAGTGTTATTTCTGCAGACAGCTCAGGCTGATGAATCACTGGTGAGCAATCCTGCTGCGCGTGTTTAACTCTGATCATTCCGGGAGGGATTAGGACGGCTCAGCTCCTTCCCTGCACCCACCTCCCAAGAGCATTGTCCTCGCCACATCCTCAGCAAAGCCATCCTCGTCTTTTCCCTCATCACACGGTGATTTTGGCACCTACCACAGCCCTGCCCTGCTCAGCTGAGCACATTCAGTGACCGCGTGGCTGCTGAGAGCCCAAACCCTCTTTACAGTCCTCGGAGTCCATGGGTGTTTCAGTCCTCAATCCAAGGGTGGGGAAGTGCTCCTGCCTCTCCAACCTGCAGCCTTTGAGCTCCTCCTCAGCAGCTAACCCCTGACTGGAGGCTCACAGGGCCCTGGAGCAGTCAGAAGCACTGGCAGGTCCTGGAGCTTCAGAGAGGCAGTGACTTCGGGGATGTGCAGTTAATTACAGGAGCTCTCGGAGTTGCCAGAAGGGAGAGCAAGGCCATCAGAGCCCACAGTTAAAAGCCTCAACCATCTCCTAAGATCCCTGAGTCCACACATGAGCCTAGTGCCAGAGCACTCAGATCACAGGGTGAGAGCAGACGGTGGCACACACCTCCCAAAGAGACCCAGGGTGTCACTGAGTGTCATCCCTTGCAATCTGGGAGTTCATTAACTCAGAACAGTCCCCAGCATCTCTCCTCCTCCGTACCAGAGCACCACGAACCACCTCACAACAGCTTATAACAAACCAGAGACCCCTGGTGCAGAGGCCAAAAGCCACCAGCTCTGAATCATCACAGGGAAGGAGGGATGAAAGGCACCATCGTGCCCCAGACCCTCGCAGCAGCAGGGAATAAGGAAAAGGAAAATGTTTAAGTGAAGCACACGATGAGATTTGCAGACGTGCAGGGAGGAAAACTCTGCACTCCTCCAGCATGGGAAGGATGGCACAAAAATAATTGGCCAGAAAAATCTAAGGGAAGACTGCCCCAGAGCAGGAGAGTTCAAGACCATGAGCCTGCTGGTTTGAAGTTGTTCCTCATCTTCAGAAGTCACTCCCAGGCCTTTCTTTGCTGAGCCATCTGCCTCACACCAGCACTCAGGGTGGACCCTATGGACAGTCCCAGACCTGGCATCCTCAGGGCTGGCCAAACTCACCCATTGCTGCCCTATAACAAGAGTTGCCACCTTCTTCTACAGCTTTTCCAAGCCCCCAAAGACAAGCTTGATCTAATCTAGGAGACCACATCTTGCTTTAGGAATCATGGAAAGGTGGCAGGAGTCATCTCCTTTCTTAGCATCACCCCATGCTCTGCTCACGCCCTGCCATGCTACAGCAGCTGCACAGCCCAGGAGGTGCTGGTTAAATGCAGCTCTGTGTGCTCTAACAGTGCCAATAATATCGCTGGCTGCACACACAGACTCCATAAAACAAGATAGAGACGTGAGGACCTGAGGCCAAAACAGTCTCACCATTATTTCCACCTAACACCACCCGGCAAAACCCAGAGAACCCTGTCCCTCAGTTCATTCTTCCCTTCTTCAGAGGGAGCCTTTACCAGGTCCTGGGGCTCTGTCTGAACCCTCTCCCTCCCTTGCAGGCACCTGGATCCCAGAAGGACCCTGCCCTAATGGGTTACATCTCATTACCGCGACTGCAATGTCAAACCACGTCTCCCCCTGCCTTCAGCAGCTGTCTCCACGGTATCCAAGGGCCTCAGATGAGTAGAAAAGTCCCTTTGTGTGTTTTCCCAACCCTTGGCTGTACAAGTACCGTTTAATCAAGCTCGGTAATGAAGGCAGAAATGAGCCAGAACAGGCTGTGCTGCCACAGGCAGGATCAGCACAGGCTTTGAATCAGAGGTGGGGGCCGACCCTGCTACCCGCAGGTGACAAAGGGTACAGGAGCAGCGATGGGGTCAGGCACCTCTGTGATGTTCCAAAGGATCCAAGCAGCCTCAAAGTACCAGACAGCCCATGGGCACGTCAGCTATAACACAAGTGCACGTGGTAAATCTCAAAGCTGTCCCCACACATTAACACTGTGGGATACTTAATTCCCCAAGGTTCCCAGGCTTGAGTTTAACCCTCCACAAAAGCAACAGTCACCTCAGAACCCCTAAAAGATATTTAGGGCACAAAGTCTGTGCTTTGGAGTGTACTCCTGCCTGGCACTGCAAGCCCAGATGCTGCCGCCAGCTCCCAGGCTCGCTTCTGAACGTGGTGCCTGCTCTCCAGGCTTGGCTTTCTCCCTCTCTCCAGGATCCTCCTCGCATGGATGCTGTCACCATGTGCTTTAATTAGCACTTCCCTCCAGCCTGGCCAACTCCTGCTTCCAGCATTTGTAAGATGACTTCCCCATCTGTAAAGCAGGCACCAGAAGACATCTCTCCCTCCCACTCCCTCCCACACCCTCCCTGACATGAGTTCTGCCCTGCTGGGCATCCATCGGATGTTTTGAGGGGATTCACACACCTGATGGAAGATGTTTGGGATGAAAGACGCAGCTTTTCTAAAACCCACCCCTCTGGCCAGAGCTCTCTCCATGTCTGGTGTCACACTGTCAGCTCCCACCACTTGCTGCTTTTCGCTCTCTGCTCAAATATGCCAGTCCTTGCATGAAGATTTCACCTTGCACAGAGCTGAAGTGCACGTGTGGAGCTGTAGGAACACGGTTAAAATTTGCAACCATGTCTGACAGCATCTTAGAAAAGCCACAAAACAAATTAAAGTCACTTCAAAACATAGAATCTCAGAATGGTTTGGGTTGGGAAGGGACCTTAAAGCTCAGTTTGTCCCAAGCCCTGCCATGGGCAGGGTACCTTCCAGTACCTTCCACTATCCCAAGTTGCTCAAATAATCTATAATTTAACTAATCAAAATACATGGGTCTTGTTCCCCGCTTCATCGTCTGGACTTTGCCTCTCCTCTTCAGAGTGATTAACCATTACTATCACTACTAGGGAATTACTATTTCCCCCTAATCAAGAGGAAGGAGAAAGGCATTTACAGCCTGAGCCTGTGCGACACAGGTGCAAAATCCTCCAAATAACTTTTATTTCTTGGAAAAGCACGTTCATGATCCTGCTGCTGCCATAAAATTCCCTGCAAGCTGTTCTGGGCAGGGACTATCTCTGTGCTATACACTCAGTGCCTGTCCCAGCCTCCAGGCCCTACTACAATATAAATAATGATAATCCCTCACTCAGCAATACAATGAAACACTTGCATGGTATTAAAAATTATTTAAAATTCATACCTACATTGGGAAATTATTCAGTAAACTCTAATTACTTATCAAAAGCAACGATGATAGTTTTAAAAGAGAAGGAGTGCCCATAAATACAGAACCATAAATAAACTGCTTCTCAGTAGCACGAATTAATTTGTGTTTAATTGCTAGAAATTGCTATCAATTACTAAACATTCCTTGCAGAATAGGCAAATTCTTTCAAGAACAATTTCAATTGCTAATTGGCGGTCTCCTTTTTTAAAAATTTTTCTTCCTTCTCATCCCTGCTCCTGCCAAGTGTAGGAGACCTCCCAGCCAGTGAGGTTCTGCACTTTTAGGGGGCAGAGAGAGGAGCCAAGGAGCTGCTCAGGCTTCAGGAGGTTTTACCACCTGTAAAACCCTGAAGAGACAGGAAAACCAGTGCTAAGAAACATCCCTGACATAGCAAGGACAGTGATTCCTTGCAAAGGATTGAAAGGAGAGGACTGAGAGCTGAAGTTCCACATCCATCACACATCCAGGGAGAGAAACACCTCCCAGGGACTGTGTGTCTCCCCTGAATGCCACAGCACAGCCATGGCAGATGCTGAGGGAGGCTCTCTGCGCTCCAACTGCTCCTCTCCAGAGCCAGACTGCTGCAGGAGGGTGTTCCTGCTCCTGTGGTGTGGCAGGACACAAGCCGAGCCGCAAGCCTGGCTGCCACTTCCCGCCTCTCTGCGCTGAACAGCCCTGTTCTCGCTCCTGACTCATTTTCTGGTGTTTTCTGCTTTGCTGTTGGCATAACATCCCATCAGCACAGTTAATTACATCCACGCTGAGTGTGAAGGACAGGCTGAGTCTCACAAGGAGCCGGCGGCTGTGCAATCCTTCCCGCTGCTCTCGCAAAACAGCTTCCATGGATGCTGACAAACCGCGGCGCGGGGCTGCCGTGTGCGAGACAGCAGCTCCCGAGGGAGCTCCTCCCTGCAACACCAGGATTTGGGATTGCTGCCCTCCCCACACCCCTCCGAATTCCCCCAGGGTCCCTGCTGTGAGCTCAGACTTGCGGCTGCCAATGTCTTGTGTTGGGGATGTCCCACTCCTGGAAGTGTCCAAGGCCAGGGTGTAGCAAACTGGGATAGTGAGAGGTGTCCCTGCCCATGGGAGCTTTAAAGTCCCTTCCAACCCAATTCTAGAACTCTCTGATCTCCCTGACCCTCATTGCCCAAACAGAAGCTACACAGCCACACAGAAAAGTTTGCTGGAAGCACAAAATGCAGAAGAAACATCTGCCCACAGCAGCCACTCTGCCCTCTGCCAGCAGAGAAAGCCCCAGCAAAAAGCCTTGTTCCCACCCAAACCCACCCTGCTGCTGGAAACACTCACCCATCCATGGGTGAGAGCAGGCTGGAAGCAGAGGAGAGTGCTGAGAAGAGCTGCTCATGTCTACAGCTCGATTAAAGAGAGACCCAGGGTTTCTAGGATTGTCAATCCAACATCCAGGCACTGCTCCATCACCGTCCCCCCAGGAACGGGCTGACAGTCACAGGGAGCCATGTGCCAGCCATGACAAGCAAAGCAAGTGACACACACATCTCCTGCTTACGATAACAGCCCTTCCGTGTCTAATCCATCATATTCGATGCAGATCTCTTACCCTGAAGTGTTGTCAATGAGGATTTAATTTAGTGCTAATTAGACAAATATTGCATGTTGAACAGCCATTGATTATTAAGAGACAGGGAGCGTGGCTTGGCTCAGCAGTGTGCATGGACACGCTGGATTATATCCGGGATGAGGCTGGTAAATGTCTTGCTGTTTCTAATCATCAGATAGTAATTAACGTCCAATAACTTGTAACTTGGTTTATCATTATAGATTTAGGAAGGCAGTAATAGTACTGTATGCTAATTAAATATCAATTGATTATTTAAGGCATATAAAGATTTAGCAGCAAGGTAATAGATATACACAGTTGTTAAAGTTTAATATCCATCACACAGCATCCTCTTGTTCTATTAAGTTAGTGTTTAATGAGAAAGAGTGCTGTTACTGTGGGAAACTTTTGGATGGGAGTGTCCAAAATGTTTGGCAGCATGCAAGGTTCAGAATCTCTCAAAGGAACAAACAGCCAGGAAATTTGGAGCCTCGGGTGTGGTCAGGTCAAGCAGTAAGTAGTGGCAGAGCACAAGGCACTCCTAAACTTCCTGTCTGACATTTTGCACCTCAGTTTTCCCCTCAATCCATGCAACCCCCATCCAAAAAGAAAGAGTTGTCAATTCCCTGCTGGAATAAAATTTTCAAACCCCAGCCAGAACCTTCTGGAATCCCACCAGCCCACAGGGCAGGCTCATCCAGCTGGAAGACATTCACAAGAAGCTGAAATTTGGAGCAAACTTCCCTAAATAATAATGGGAAAAAATCAATAGAGCCCTGCTGCCACCCCCTCTCCCACAGTACCTGCTGCTAGAGCTGCCTCTCCTCCCCAGGATGGGGTCTGACCCCACACCCAGCACCAGTGATTTGGGAGGGCTGGGAAGATTGGGCTCCTCCCCACATGAGAGATAAAACCAGAGATGAGAGACAGAAGCCCGGCATCTGAAAGGGAAAAGATAAATGGCTTCCAAAGGGAAATAACCTGCTGGACTCCATGTGTTTGGCAGCACCCTGCTAAGTGCAGCATCAGTCTTGAAAACCGCTGCAAGCTCAGCAATCGTAGGACAAAGCGCAGAATTCAGCGAGTGAGGCCAAGCAGTCGTCAGTGCTTCTTTCCCAGAGGGAGCCCAAGGCCCAGGACCTTTGTTTTTCCCAGCTTGAGGAGGTGGGCTAGGGGAGAGATGGAGCAGGGAGAACACCTTTCAGTGCATGGAGCCCTTTCCTGCAGACGGGCTGATTTACCAGGCAGTAAAAACAAAATCAAGGAAAACGCCTCAATTGCACCCCTGAGAGTGTCCAACCTCAGTTACAGAGTCTGGGCAGGCCCCAGCTGCCTCTTAAAAGCCTGTCTTGTAAACAATGGGTCTGACGTGACTGGGGAAGGGGTCCAGAGATGTCTGGCTCTGTGATGGGTGCTGGAGCATGACCCCAACAGCAAGGAGAGGACGAAAAGTGCTGCTGCTCGGGAACACCACAGAAAGAGGCAGCAGGAGGAGGCAGGATGAGGCCAGCACTCATCCTGCAGTGGGCTGGAAAACCCCATTGCATGGAAGGAAAATCAATACACTCCATCATGGACCTTCCCACTAGGGGCATAGGATGGGGTCTAGAATGGGTCATCAACAACGGCATACCTCCACTTGGTGGCATCCCAAAAAGCCAGTCCTGCCTCACAATGATGCTATGAACAGGCACACTCCTGCACAGACAGATTCAGGACATAAAGCCAGTTCCCCAAGCTCTCTGTGCCATCCAGCAGGATGTTACCAGCCAGCTGCAGCCTGAAACTACTGCAAAAACAGCTTTTCCTACCAGTTGGAAATGGATTTTAGGCTGGGCTGCCTCTCAGAAGAAGGGAAGCACCTCAGAACTCCCAGCCTGCTTCCTTACAGCCGTCCCAGACAGTGATCCCCACCTCAAGTTTCCCACTCCCTCACAGGGCAGCAGCTCCAGCCCTGCCTGGGTCACTGTCTGAGGCAGCTCCTGCTTCCCCCCCACCCACCAGGCTCCTTACTCCATGGTACAGATGAGAGTCGATTCGTCTGACACAATTTCTCCTTGACAAATCTCTGCTGGCTGTGGCACAGCTTCTTGCCTGTTCTAGCTGATCACAAATAATCCTGCTTGTTTGCTCCAGAGCTTTGCCAGGATGGAAAGTGAGCGACCTGCTACAACAGTTTCTCTCCCTTTTCTACACCAACCACCTATATTTGCCCTTCTCCAATGGTCTGGAGCATTCCCTGCCCTCTGGGATGAGCAGCAGCCATTCTGACATAACTCCAGCCACTTCCCTGCAAAGCCAAGCAGGAACAGCACCAGCCCAGACGATTTCTAGCAGAATTCCAGCAAGAGAGCTGAGCAAAGGCTAAGAGAAACCCCTCTTAAATAGTTTTTCAGTGGAGTTTACCCGAGCTGCAGCAGGCAACAAAGAAACGTCAAGAGCAATGAGATGAGGCAGGCGAGGCGTCGTAGCAGATAAAGGATTCTTCAGGTATGAGACAAAACCAGCTTTGGAAACCTCGCAGAAGTGAGTTTAAAGTCTCCAGAGGATATCAATTGAGAGTCTGTCACTTGGTGTCAGGATAACTTTCTGGACAGCTCTCGGAGCTTGTTAAGCTCTCGCTTGGGCTGCGTTTGAGCTCTGGTGGCAGCTCTGTCTGCGAACACCAGTGCTGAAACCAGAGAGGAAAAATATCTGCTGAGTTCATGCAGCTTTTCCATTATCCCTCCAAAACTCCCCACCATGACCGGGAACACCCTACTAATGTAGGGCATGGGGCGCTCAGTGTTGCTCCAAGACAAGCTCCCTCAAGGAGGGGATGTCTTTAAGCAGCAGCAACACTGTGAAATTTGGCTCCTTTCACCCCAAAACAAGGGCTGGGGTGTGCAGGAGGGATTTGTGGGCACAGGGTGGGAAATGAAGCAGCCTGTGTAAAGCAGGTGGCCAAACCAGACGGTCGTAATGCTGTCTCAGCATCACAATCTACGGCTCTGGGTAGGAAATAGCCGCTTCCCCCACAGCAATCATTTCATCAAAAACCCTGCAAGACTCCTGCTGTTCCCACTAGCCCCGGATCCCTAACTTTAATTAAGTCCAAAGAGCCTTCCCGCAAGAACAAGGGAGGAGAGGGTGACTCAGACAGCGATGGGACCAGTCAGTGCAATTATCATACAGTTAAGAATATTAATTAAAACCAGCCCTCCCCCCAGTTTAAAAAAAAAAAAAAAAGGCAAACTAATCAATTCTACTTAAAGGAATATACGGGGATGGCGAGAAGGAGCAGGGAGGGTGACGGAGACAGAGATGGGACGCGCTGTGAATGCTAAGAGCTTCCCACCGTGGCCGCTGCCGCAGTCAGCCCCAGGCCTGGCTGCTTCCAACGGTTACTCCCAGTCTCCTCAGAAATGGGCTCAATCTCTCCTTCTACCTGCTGCCGCATCAGAGCAACTCCGGTGATCACACAAAGGACTTTAAATCTCGGCTTTAACTGCCTTGATTGAATTAAATGCAACACCACGGCAAAGCAGGCTCTTCATTTCAGGTGTGAGCATGGAGCCCCTGCTCTCCCGCTAACGGCACTCTCCCTCTCTCGGAAATGATGAGTTGCTCATGGGTTATGCTCTTTAAGAAAGGGGAAAAAAAACGTCATCTGATAAAGTGGGTTATAAAACCGGTGGTGGTAATAAACGCAGTGCAAGGAGTCTGATGCAAAGCCTGCAGAGAAGGCAGAACCCGCTGTGGGGACACAATATCTTAACCATGATTAATACATGACCATGGGTGACAGCTCAGGAGCAGCGCAGGTGCCACCCACCACACAGGGGACAACAACAGCAGAGAGAAGTCACCCAGACACCAAAGGGAGGGTGTCAGGGGAGGGTGGTGAGTGACTGGCTCCCAAGTGTTGAAGCTGAGGGAGTGGAGGTGCCTGGTAGGCACCTTTGGCTCAAGCACCTAAGCCCATCAGTGGAGATGTTTCCACCACTGAGATGCAGCTGGGATAAAACACAACCAAGGTTTCCAGGCAGGATCAACCCACTGGGATGGCCAACCATGGCCTGCCAGTGATGCCCCCACAGCAGCCACAACGAACAGCCTGCAGAGAAAGCTGTGACTCAATAGCATTCTGCCACAACAGCCTCTTTGTGGCACCACACGGCACAGGCACGGGCTCAAGGGGACAAGGCCAAGCAGTGATGTGATGAGATGGGAGCAGCCTTGCAGTGACTCCTGATCCTCCAACAAAGCTACTGTCTCATAAGTGAGAGCTGCAGGAAAAGGCATCTCAGGGCCCTGGGAACATGAGAGGGAAGGGAAGAGACACTGCAGGAAAGGACTCTGAGTGGAGAAAAACTGATGACAGCACAACTGGCACTCTCAACCCCTGCCTGAAATTCTCCAGGCTATGTCATTCCAAGCCAGACCTGCAGGAACCAGCACCACCACGGACTTATCACAGTGGGTGGAAAAGAGCTCAGCTCCCTCCTCTCCTTCCATGTTTATCCTGCTTTCCTGGGACTCACTTCTCAGTGAAACAGGGATAAAGAGGAGCACACTCCTGTGGCTCCTACGAGCCCCGACACAGAGCAAGATCTGTCACAAGAAGCTGCCCTGAGAGCATAAACCATTTCTCTTTATCAGCCTCTATTATTATCACATTAATGGAACCTTCACTGGAAGGATGGATGCTCAAGTGCCCAGGAAGCACTCCTGGCTCTTTCCTGCCCCTCCATGGGAGCAGGGCACTCTGCTGACAAATCCCCAGGAGAATTACGGCCGGGTTCTGGGCGCAGACACGACTATCGGCTCCTTTTTATGAGCCTTCATTGTTATTACCACCTATTTCTTTTTACATTCCTGCCAAAATACCAAACATTAATCTCCCTCGCTCCCTGCAGGCAAAACATGGGTAATTGGATTTATATGGGTTAGAAATTTGTTAGATTTTTATATAAATAAATATATATGTGCACACACACATGCACACACACAGGGAAAATATAAAAAAACCCAGTGAGGGGATGCACTATCCTATTGGAACTCGGGTACCAACTGGCTGAAGCCAAACCCCCCACATTTCTGTGCTGACTGGTGGGTTTTTATTTAGGAACTCATCCCTCAATGCTGAACTTCATACACTGAGAGTTACCAGTCATGGATTTTTCTTTGGTGCAGCCTTTGCAACACCCTGGTTTTACTTTTACCCACTCCCTCTTCCACCTGGCATTTTTGTTTCCCCCTTCTGATTCTTTCTTTTCTTCCACTTCTTCTCCCATTCCACTTCTCTCCAGCTTGGAGACGGCACCACACGCACACGCCTTGGCACACCAAGAGAAGAAAAAGCAAGATGTGTGACGTGTCCTCAAGTGTCCCCACGCTGAACCCACCAGCACTGGAGATGGCACAAAGTACCTCATCAGCATCAGCACAATTTGCTGATCTTTTACTGGATGAGGAAAAAAAAAATCTTAAATTTACAGCTTACACCACAACAGATGTTGTTCCCATTATCCTCCCCCTCCACAGAGAAACAGACTTGGAGACCCATTTGTATCCCAAGGAACAAGTCCATCAAGTGAGCATAGTCATGGAAACAACTCATTTTAAGCAAATCTTGGGAAATATTCATAGGAAAACAGAAATATAAAATGTGAGTGTTTTGCACTGAGGAGCCAACCTTGAAAGGTTCTGTCAGGAAAGACAAGACCTACATATCAAATCCAGCCTGCAGTAAACAACCCATAACAGGCTAAAAATTGTTGACAAGGGCTGTGGGGAAATTATTTTTCTCATTAGGGAAAAAAAAAAAAAAGAAAAAGAAAAAACCAGCACATCCTAACCCTCAAAGGGTGCTCACAAGGACAGAGGGAGAAGTGATAGTCACCGAATCAGATATTTCTTATGAACTGTCTGCTAGGCTGCAGTATCTAAAGATTATCACTTAAAACAATATGTCCAGCTGTTGTAAAAAGCATCCGTGGTTTAGGGCTGAGGAATGCAAGGAGGAGGCAAACTGTGAGAGCAGTCAAGGGAACAGAGAAACTCTTTGGAAAGCAGGAATGTGAAAGACAGCTACTGTGCCCCCGTTCCGTTTTGCAGCGTTAACACCTAATCCTGTTCCAGAAACAAAGCCCTGAGCTCCTGGAGGAGTGTGCGTGATCCAGGGGAAGGACAGCTATTACCAGGGAGTTTATTATCCTTGCTAAAAGATCTCTGTACCCTATAGCGCCAGGATTACCAACAGTTCGAGCTCATCCCCAGGAGGTAAATATCACCACTTAGAACTATTTCTGCTTAGTGGAGCTTAAAAACTTCGTGTAGGGGTGGGGGGGTGGGGTTTGCTAGACAAGAGGACCTTCCCAGGGCTTGAATCCTGGCCCTGGGAGACGTGACAGTGAGGGTCCCCGCCTCCCTCTGCAGAGCCCCACCAGCTCTCTGTGCTCTCAAAACCAGCATTTTCTGCAGCAAACCCTCAGTGTTGTGATTCCAGCCTGTGTCAGCAGGCCTCCCCAGCTCTCTGACACTGAGTCCAGCCCTACACCCACACAAAACCTGTCTGGTGCTGGCTCAGCAGGAGAAGGGTTGGCACAGGCAGCAGCCCGAGCCTTGCTGGCAGAAGGTGAATTCCCCAAAGCCAGCCCTGAATCTCCTCAAAGCCAAACTGGAATCTTCCCCTTGCACAGCAGGACTGTGCTCTGGGAGCAGGGACGACCAGTGTTGGGGACAACAAACTGCAGGGAACACGAGCCTCAGGGACAACAAACTGCAGGAACAATGAACCACAGGGACAACCAGCCTCCGAGACAATGAACCACAAGGAACACCAACCTCAGGGACAACCAGGCTAGGAACAACCAGCCTCAGGGACAATGAACCACAAGGAACACCAACCTCAGGGACAACCAACTGCAGGGACAATAACCACAGGGACAGCCAGCCTCAGGGACAATGAACCAAATGGAACACCAGCCTCAGGGACAATTATCCTGGAACAACCAATCTCAGAGAATCAGCCACAAGGACAACAAACTGCAGGGAACACCATTCTCAGGGAAAACCAACATGGCAAAACACCAACCTCAGGGACAACCAACATCAGTGACAACCAGCCCCTCACTGCACAACCCAAGAAGTGACCTCACACAAACCAGCCAGCCCTGACATGAGCTGGAGACCAACACTCACCCCACAGGGAAGGACACCAGCATTTAAACCTCCCTGAAGCACATCCCTCCCTGATGCCAAGAAGGACAACAGTCTTGTGAGGCTGTTCCAGCCCCAGCCAGGTGGGAAGGGGCACAGCCAGGGACATTGGGTACCAGCTTCACGGGCTCAGCATTTTGGCAGCATCATTGGTGCAGCAGGCTGGGGAGGAAGGAGCCCTCCTGCAACCCCCTGACCTTTCTCCAACCACCCTTCCAGCGGCTGCAATATTCAGTGAAATTAGCGGGCACTGTAATTACAACTATCAGGAGCAGATAAGACAAGTTAAATACCAGCTACCTAGGGAGAAATTATTATGCCAGCCAGGAGGATCCAAATGCCAGAATCCGTGGCTGTAATTTCCCTGAGTCGCCAATTACAGCTCTGCCACGCAGCGAGCTCTACCTTGGAAACGGCAGGTATATATTTAGCTGCTCCAGAAAACTTTTTGGGTAGGAGAGGGGAGGGGAAGGAAGGGGCAGCAATGGAGCAAGTCCTCACTAATCTCCTCTTTGCTAATCCCCATGCTTTTAGCATTTTCACACAAAGAGCAGTGACTCTCTTCCCGCTCCCCAGCAAGGATTTAACAGCAAAGACGTGGCTGCATTAACGCTTCTTTTCTCTGCCGGGTCCGTGGCTGCTGTTGCAGGGCGGCAGGTGAGTGTCACAACCCCCATTAACAGGTAGGGACACGGAATATCTGCGGTTTGACTGAAAAAAAGGCAAAAAAATTGTGATTTCCTGACTTCCCAGACCTATGCCTGGAGACTGTGGTCCTGCTGCCTGCTCCTGCTGGTTGCATTTTACTGAGGTCTCGTCGTGTGCTGGGAAATAGACTGCGGTAGGTTATTACACCAAAAGAAAAAAAAAAAGAAGAATCAAAGCGGCATTGTCAGAAATAATTAAAACTATAATTGCAAAAATAAATGGAAGAACAGCATCTCGTGATGTTTTATTCGGGCTTTTTATTTTTAATTGGAATTGTTCTCGCACTCGCTAATTGACGGAACACAGCCAGGCACGGAGCCTTGGATGCGAGTGAGCAGAGCTATCCTGACTCCTTGGTCTCCTTCATGGACAGGCAGTTGGAGAGGCCATGGGTTCACCAGAAGCAGATAAGCCCAGGAGATTTGACTTGAAAATTTGCCCTTATATCCAGAGACAAAGCAGCTCTGTATTATTTAGTTTGGAAAAAAGCCGAGTTATGCCTGCCTTAGCATCACCTCTGAGTACTCATTGCTCTAATCATCACTGATAAACCACTGCTCTTGGGTCATTTTACAGATGGGGAAACTGAGGATGAGAGCAACAGAGGGGCCTCCTTAAGATCTGCTGTCCCTGCAGTGACAGCCATAGAGAAAACTCAGCACACTCCATCTACCAGCTAATCCCTCCAACCTCTAAAACACACTCTCTCCCTTTAAAAACCCCAACAATATTTCTTAAATACAGATAAAACTATAAAGCCCTGAAATTTTGAGCAGCTGGTGGTTTATGTCTTTATGAACTGTACTGATGGCTGCTGTAAAGGTCGGTTTGCCAGCGGCACAGCGGGACGATTCCGTTCCCATCCCCATTTTAACATCGTGGGAATGTTGGCCACAGTTCCCCCTCCAGCTCATGGAGATGCTTCCACCACTGCAGCTGGGATAAAACCCAACCAAGGTTTCCAGGCAGGATCAACCCATTGAGATTGGCCAACCATGGCCTGCCAGTGATGCCCCCACAGCAACCCTAGGACATGGATCCGACAAGCAACATGTGGAGAAAGCCAAGACTTAAAGGAATCCTTCCCAAATGCAGGAACTTAATCCTTGTTTCCACACCAAATCCCAGCTGGAAGATCAAAAAGTGACCATCTCCAACATCCCTGGTCGTTCCCAGTGTGCTCCTTGTTCAGTTTCATAACCCAAACTGGTGGGTAACATGAGTTACTCCTGCCATCTCAACACCTGAGTTTTGTGTTCCTGAGTCAGGGAAGAGGCAGTTTGGTTTTATTTTTAACAGTACACAGACAATTTCCATACTGCCTTTTGTTCCCGGGAGAGGAAAGGTGCCTGGCTATTATGGGAATTGTTTGTTCTTACAATAAAAAGGAGTGAATTACCAACAATCTCTGCTTAGAACAGAAATTATTTGTTGCTGATCTAAGATGACCTGCATGTTGCCTATAGGTGGAGCCTGAGTTTCTGCAAGGACTATGCTGAGCCTCCCTCGGAAAAAGGGTGGAGAGCTGGAAATGGAAGAGCCCAAAATCCAATACAGGAAACCCACAAGCAGCCTGAAAAGCCTCGAGGTTTCCTCCTCCACTTTCACACAGGTCTGCTCACTCTCTCAGCTCTTTTCTGCAGTTCAAGGGGTGGTTAAAGGGCAAAGCAAAGAGCTTCCACCAACCCTGCAGGAGCCAGGGAGATGCACAGGCTCAGCCCGTCTCACTACGAGGATGAGGGAGAGGACCTGGCCATCCAGACCTGGCAGGACTGGGGCTAAATCTGCAAGAGCTACACACTGGAAACACAGCTCTCAGTTTTTCCAAGCTCAACTCCTTGGTCTGAGCCCCAAGAAAAATGCCATTTGAGGGGAGGACAGCAGAGGACACCACCACCTCCTCCTGTGGATGCACAGGAGAAAACACCATTCAGCAATAACACCACTCACTGGTAAAGAGTTCCCAGGGCACTTTTCCCTGCATGGCTCTTCATAGCAAAGCACAGCCTGCAAATAAACATCAGCCTCATCCTCAAGATGCTCCACCTTTGTCCTCCTGCCTTTAATCCCCCATTGATGCCACCTCTTGGGCTTGCTGTGTGCAACCCCCTGCCCATCTCCAGATCCCAAGGGATCTGTCACCCAGAAGCTGCAGAGGGGCAGCAGCAGGGAAAAGAGGGAGAGGAGGGAAGAGAACTGGGAAACAGCAGTGCAAGAAAAGATGGAGCAGACTGGGCACAAATGGGAGCTGGAGCAGCAGGGGAAAGCTGGCCTTGAGGAGAAGGGAGGGGATAAGAGCATGGAAAAGATGCACTGGAGAGCTTGGGCAGGAGCAGATCCCAAGGAGAGAAATGGATAAAACCAGGTGCTTTAGGGGCAGGGGCTTCCCCTAAGTGTCAGCACTTGGGGGACGCAGATTTTCTTATGGGAAGGCTAAAATCTCCCGGCACTCCAGGGCTGCTTCACAAACATCCCCTCCTGAAAACAGCAGAGAAAAGGCGACAGGAGCTTATAAATAAATAAATAAATAAATAAATAAATGGGAGAGGAAAGAAAAAAAAAAGAGAGGAAGAAAAAAAAAAGAGAGGAAGAAAAAAAAAAAAAAAGAAAAAAAGGAGATCCAAGTCAGCCCTCTACTGGCAGCAGGCTCGGCTGGACTTGCAGGGGCTCCCCAGGGAGCAGGCACAGGCACCCATCCTGCTCTGACTGCCACTAGCATCGCCTCTGAGAGCCCCAAAGCCCCACACTTCACTACGGAGACAAATTCCGACAGCGAGGAAAAGAGCGCCAGGGCCAAAGGCACCTCTCAGGGGGATTGTCCTTCTTTTAACTGCCTTGCTCACACAGCTCAGGTTAATCGTCATTGCAGTTCAATTAGGAAGAGCACAGGGAGACAGAGCCCTCTGCTCTGCAGCTGTGCCACAGCCCCCAGGCACACGGAGTGATGACAAGCTTGTCCCAGCAGGGACCAAAGAAAAGGGACAGCATCCCGAAGTCTGGCAGTGGTGAGAAGAGGCAGACAGGAAACCAACACCTCCCTGCACAGCACAGAACCCACAGAGCCTGCATCCCATACCTACCAAACACTTCCCCTACAAAACCCACCCCAGGCACGGAAACCTGCCCGGCCCAGGTGAGCACAGCACCCTCTGCTCAAAGCAGCAGCAGCTCCTCAGACCTGCTCCGGCTCGGCTGCTCATGGAGAGCGTGGCAGGCTCTGTCTGTGCCATCCCCATGCCTGGCTTTGGGAAGAGCAGCTGCTCTCTGCTGCAGCCCCGTTCCTCCGGGTCTGAGCCAGGGAGCAGCCAGCCTCGGCTGAGGGGCGCACGCTGCTTGCTGGTGCAGACAGACAGACAGACAAACAGACAGACAAACTCCTGCGGGCTCTCTTGCCCCACGCTCACGTCCCAGCATCCCCGAGCTCCTTCCCCAAGTCCCACGGCTCCCGGATTAACCAGCTCAGGTCCTCCCGGGGCTGTCTGCGCAGCGTGCACAGCACGACCCAAAGCCCGAGCCACGCACTGCCCTCCAAAAAACAAGGCTGGGCTGCTCCCCGCTCTGCAATGCCTGTGGAGAGCTGCCGTGCTACCTGGGCAATGCACCGCGTACACCTGTAACTCATTCCGGGAATGAAAGGGATGCTCGGCTGTGCTGTGCGGCACAGGAGTGACCCATCTGCATATCAGCCGCCTGTGTTTCTCCTACAGCAAACAACGTAAGGGAAAGCATCCATCAGAATTCATAAGATGCACCCCCGGAGTAAAAGATTGATTTGATATTAACGGATTCGTGCGGAGACTATAAAGTGATCGAGGCAAACGCTGACACCTTGGAGGCATCGCAGCCCTGGAAAGCTGCTGGCAGTGCAGGCTGGCACCGCTGCCAGTAGCACGGAGCCCTCTCCCCCCGCACGCAGGCACAACTTTGGGAGTGTCAGGCAGCACTAACTCATTGTCTGCCACCTAAACCCCTGTGCCGGCTCCTCGTCTGGCACCCGCAGCCCCCTCAGGAGGTTTTCCAGCCCCGCGCTGCAGCCCGAAAAACACCGGCGCCTCCAAAATCGCTCCAACGGGGTGACCCCACCGCAACGGGGACAAGCTGCCATCCAGTGTCCCTTTCCACGATGGGGACAAGCCCCTGGGACACGTGCAAAGTCTCCAGTCGGTCCCAGGACCCTCCGGCAGCCCCGCCGGGCACAGAGCATCCCGCAAAAGCCAGCAGGCAAGCAGGACCCCCCGACCCCCCCAAGGCCCCGGGCCAGCTGCTCCTACCTGAGCGTGGCGCTCTCCCCTTGCCGCACTGTCACGTTGTCCATGGCTTTGGGGAAGGTGGCATCTCCGCTGCGCACGGGCACTCCTGCGGGCACAAGGAAGAGCAGCCTGAGACAGAGGACGACCAGGCACCTCCAGGGCAGGGCCAAGCACCCACCGACCCCCATCCTGGGCAGCGGGGACTTTTCCGACAGGCAAAAAACACACCCGACAAGGCGAAAAGGGGGAAGGGGCGGGTGGAGAGGAGGGATGGGGGGGAGCAAAACCACCGGGGCGAGCGCTGCGGAGCTCCACGGAGATCAGGAGAGCCCCCGGCAAGGCTGGCTGCGAGCGCTGAGCCTGCCGAGCGGCATCGGAGGGAGTCCCGCTGTCCTCGGGCGAGGGAGGAGGACGGGAGGGCCGGGGGGAGGAGGAGGAAGAGGAGGAGAGAAGGTGCGGAGCACGAGATGAAGGTCACAGATGTGTGGCTGCTGGAGACGCTACTTTCAGCTGCAGCTGGGCAGGCGCTGCGGAGATCTGGCATCAAAAGTTTATAACCCACGGAGGAAACGTGAGTGTCTGTGAAAGGAAGGGGAGGGCGGCATCGGCACCGGGGGGGCACAGCGGGCTGGGGCTGGGCTGTTCTCCGGCTCTTGCTCTTTCGTTTAGATCACAGAGGGAAAGGAGAATTAAAAAAAAAAAATACAAAAAAAATTACAAAAATCGCAATAAAGCTCCCCAAAATCCCGGTTCTGTCGCAAGATCGAAACTTCCCCGCGGAGCTGCAGGCGATGTCCCCGATGCTCCTCGGCTGTGCCCAGAGGGTCCCGGAGCCCCCACGGGGTCGGCGGCTGCTCCGGCTGCGGCTCAGGCGCGCAGCGGGGCGCGGGGGGGCGGCGGCAGCACCCCGGCCCCGGCCGGCAGCATCCCCGGGGTTGTCATGGCAGCGGCTCCAGCGCTGCCCGGCGCCTCGGCTCCCGCACGGCCCGAGCCCCGCACACGGGCGGGCGGGCGGGCGGCAGCGGGGCGGGATGCGCAGGAGGACACGCACATTAACCCCCGCTGCGCCGCGCTCCTGCACAGGGACCGGGGCTGCCGCCAGCCGAGGGAACCCCCCAACACTTCACCCAACCCTTCACCCTTCAGCCGCTTCAGTCCCTCTGCAGAGGGGACTTTTCTCGCACCACGCAGCCCCGAGCCTTACCCACGGCCCCTCAAGAGCAGCCCACTCTTGCCCACCCCAGCGTCTTTCCCTGCATCTACTTGTTGATGCACATCCCTCTGGTGAACTGGCTTCACTTTTCTCTCCCTGTGAGAAACAGGGTCCTGTCCCCACGGGATGGTGTAAGACAGCTCCAAAGGTTCTGCCTGTCCTGTCCTATCCCTGCTCCCTGACACTGAGATCTTTGATTTAGGAAGCCCAAGGGCTTTCCACTCTGCCACTCACAACAGAGCATCAACAATAAATTTCAACAAATTTCCTCCGTTGGGGACACCCACAGACCACCATTTATCTCCTCGAGGAGCAACTGAGGGCACCAAGACCTTGGTGGCCATCCAGACACATCTGTGTGTGCCCACAGAAGAAAACTGACCCCATTCTGCCTGTGTTACACAGTTCTTCACTCCCAAGCCAGGCTGGACCTTGGCTGGGTGGCTTCCTCCAAAGGACATTTACCTCCTCTACTGATGTACTCCAGGGAACCTACCTCTTCCAGGGGGAAAATAACCACCAGAAAAGGAGTTTTAGCTAATTCAGGACCCTGACCTCATCCAGAGATCCAAACACAGCTGTTAGAACCGATAAAGGGGTTTTGCAAGGGGTTTTCAGTGATCCTAAGCCAAATTTTCAGCAGAGCAGGTCCTTTGTATGTGGCAGTGGGACTCAGTGACCCCAAACACCCACTAGCCACGGGCTGGCACCACAGAGATGTGTATTGGCACCTGGCACCAGCTCCAGCACCAGAGGGATGCTCACTGCAGCTTGGATAAATACGACAGCCTGGGAGCCCAGGGAAGCACGGAGAAAAGCAAGGCTGAGTTTTCCATCAAAAAGCTCTTCAGCTGCTGAAAAGTTGGCTTAACCCTGAACGTGCAGGTTGGCTGCTTCCATTCCTGGGATTCTTTGAGGGGGTGGGAGGATGGGAGAGGAAGGACACTCCATCTCCTTCCTGAGCTGCTCCACTCTGGCACGGAGGAGCCGTGTCTGCTGGAAGGGAGGGAGCAGCAGGAGCCAGCACAAACCCATGGCAGCCCCCAGCAGTGAGACCAGAGGTGCTGCTGAGCTTCACCCAGCAGCAGGATGAGCTCCAGGGGACAAGGATGCTGCAGAGACCACAAGCACTGCTGGGTAAAATGGTGTTTATCCCTTGGGATAGAAGCCGTAGATGCAGAGTGCTTGTAGCACAAAGCCTGCCAGAGCCAGAGCAGTCTGGGAGAGGGAAGATTTATAGGGGAAAAAAAAGCCTGTCTGCCTCACAAAGAGATTCTGAGGAAGCTGGAGAGCCATGGATCCATGAACGGATGCAAAGGCAGGGAATAAATGGACAGACAGAGAACTAAATTGGCTGCTACAGACAGGTAAGAGGATATGGAGGATCAAGGAGGGGAGAGAGAGAGGGCTGGAAAATTAATGTGATCCATATTTATGTAACTGGGTAGGGACCCAACAATGTGGAATGGCTGTGCAGGAGATTGCAGGAGACATGGCTCAACCACGCTCATCCCAGAGGCCACTTTGGGCACCCAACAGTGCTGCTGGCAGCTGGAGCAGCCTCTCCTGGCTTGGTATTCTGGGCCATCCCATCACCAATATGTCCCAGTCCCACTGCTGGGGTTAACAGTACCTCCCCAGTGACTGCACTGCCACCAAATGAAGGGGGCGAGATGGGACGTGGGAGAGAAAAGGGCAAAGGGAAAAAAAATTCCTTGAAATCCAGGAGGCTGCAAAAATTTGCACGAAGCACCAAGTCAGCAGCCACAGAGGCAGAGGCACTTTTGCACCGAGACAGTTGCAGACCCGAGGTTGTACAAGGTGGCTTCAGTTCAGGTCCGTGGCTAAAAATATCGCCTGGCTGAGAGGGGCTGGAGGCTGGCACAGGCCCTGGGGGCACCAGGCAGATGGCAGTGGCGGATCCTGCTCCTCACGGTGACGTTAACGAGCCCTGACCTTCTCTCATCATCCCAGAGGCTCACAAAGAAACCGAGCCGGCAAGGACGAGTCCCGGCACCTCCCCGGCTCTCGCCTCCCAGCCCATTGTCAATCTCGGCTTTTATTAATGGTGCAGTTTGGCTTCCTTCTCCCTCCCGAGATTTCTCCCTCGTTGCTCTAATCAGGAGCCTGCAAATGTCAGGAGTACGGGCCCGGAAGTAATTAGTGAGGGACCAGAGCCTGGGGAGGCCGTGAGGCAGCTCAGCCACAGCGCTGCCCCAGCATCATACTGGGAACAGCCTGCAGCCACTGGGACCAGCCTGCAGCCACTGGGACCTATGGACGGCCACCCTGGGCTTCATTCCCCAGCCTCATTCCTGCTGCCAGATCATGTCTTCTTTCTCCACACAGCTCAGGGCACAGTGAAATGCTCACTGAGCAGCAGGGAGTGAGCCCAGCTCCCTTGGGATCAGTGCAGTGAGGGATGGAGTGACTGCAGTACCACTGGGATGCTGCACACTTGGCCAGCAAGTGCCACCTCCTCCTTTGGGACACTGCATCTTCCAAAAGAGATCCATTTCTCACTCCTTTTAAACCTGCCTGGGTAAGTGAATGCTAGGAAACATGGACACAGCTGCACCACTGATGTGCTTCACCCTAGGACAGCAGCTTTTCCCCCAGTGGGCACAATAAACCAAGTGCTTTTCATAGTCCTCAGCAGGCAAAGAAAATTAAATCTTAAGGCAAAGGTAATGGGAAAGAACTTTTTTTTCTGTTTTTTCCTTTTCTCTGAGATGAACTTTGCTGTCTCAGCTGTTCATCCTTGTTCAAAACAGAAGGGGTTAATGCTGCACCCAGGAAAGCAAAAACCTGGCAGAGCTGCAGGGAAGAGCAGTCCTTGAAGGCCTTGTGCTTGTTTAATCAAAGAGTAATCTTTGCTCCCAGGGATTCACCCTCCAGCACTGGTGGAACTGGAAGTTCTCCAGATCTCCCTCTGGAAACCCCAGACAAGCTTTTTCAACAACAACAGCTCCTCTCTGGTTCCCAGCTGGCAGACAGCCACTGGCACTTTTTTCCACAAACTGGGCTCTTTTAGGGCATCTCTCTCCTGGGGCATGGGGAATCCTGAGCATCTTGGCCACCCTACCTGGCCAAGACATGTGTGACAAGTCCATGGTGGATGTGGAGCTGTGTCTCAGTACCCTGCACCATCCAGATGGTGTCTGGGCTCGGGGCTATAAGATTTTTTACTAATTTCTTTCCATACTATTATCCCCTCCTCCCTTTCTTCCCACCTCCTCTTTCTCTCCCTCCTTCTCTCCATCTGTCCCTACCCCTTTTCTTCTCCACCTTTCTCTTGCACACTTGCAGCTGCTAATTTTTCCCCGGCATATTTGGCAATCCATCTCGACACCTCTTCCCCCACATCCCTCCACCCCTCTTCGTGCTTTTCCCATTTGCTGCTGAATATCCTCATTTCTTCACCCAAAAGAGATGGCACGAGCAAAGGCAGGAGGAATATCCACCCTCCCCATGCAGGGAGAATCACATCTCGCTGTCCTGGGACAAAAGTGAGCACCTACCAGTTTGTGGGAGGGGGTACAAAGCAAAGCCTCACCCATTTCCCAGGTGGAAAACCGTAGGAATGGGATTCACTGACCACTGCCAGGCCACTGCCACACTCACACCTCCCCCTCTCTCACCTCAGCCTCTTCCCAGCAAAATTTATTTATCCCACTTAATTTTTCCAGTTGTTCTATCTTGCTTTATCTTCACACTAAATCAGGCTCTCTCTGCAAACGGAACTTTTATTTTCCATGCTGTTACATTTAATGCATTTTATCGCATGAATTTAGCAAAAGGAAAAAAAAAAAAAAAACACAAAAACAACCTGCTAAGGTAATTGTGGGGAAAAAAAATGCGACTTGTTCTTCACATTGATCGTGGTGCTTGAGCTCCAAGGGCAGAAAATTCAGACTGAAGGCTCAAGGTCCTCACTCATACTTGGCTCAGGGCTGGTTTAGCAGTCAGTGTCCAGGTAGCCCCTCCAACACCATCCTTGTGCTCTAAATTCACACACAAATCCTTCCCTCCTCCATAAAATTCCCCCACAGCCACACAAACCCAGCCTGGAGTCAGGATTACAGCGTGGGAAGGCAGGTCCTGGATGAGCAGGACCCCCAGCACGGGAATCCCTGGGGATTTTAATGGGATTACTCTACACTTAGTGCTCAGCTGCAATCCCCGGATGAACCCTGGCATATGGCACCTTTAAAGTGTGTGTAAACCTGACAAGTGAAATCCAAAACCGAGGCAGCTCCACAGACACCCACCTGGAGCAGTTAAAGCAGTCTTGTCCTTACACCAAACATTAAAGGAACAAAAACCACCAGCTCTGAGAACACCCTGAGCTGCTCAAACAAAGCTCGGAGGAGCTGGGACACCCAGGGACAGCAGAACCATCAGAACGTCACCCTACAAGCTTGAAAACCACGGATTTAATTTTCCTGCAGCATTGCTGACAACCATCCAGAATGGTTTAGGGTTTTTTAGATTTTTTTTTTTTCTAAGGAAAACAAAATGTTAAGATTTTCTCCGCGATGCCAAGATTTTTTTTTCCTTGCCATTTCTGATGGTATTTAGTGCATTTGGGCAAATTTTCAGCTCCTGTGTGGTCCCCTTCCCTGAAACCCAACTCCAGAGGGAAGGGATGGGGGGGCCCTTACAGACATGTGACATTTTGCTTCATTGCCAAAACATTTCCATATCAAAACAGCCAAAGTTCAGGCTGCTTCACCAAGGACATTGTCTTGGATAAAAAAACAGAACCAAACCAAACAGCACAACAAAAACCCCATCACAATGCACAGTCTCTGCCAAAGAGATGCTTCCAGGAGCCCTGTCCCAAATTTCCCACATCCCTGGGAAGCAGACAGTGACAGGACAAGGGGGAATGACTTTGACCTGATAGAGGGCAGGTTTAAATTGGATATTAGGAGAAATTCCTCATTGTGAGGGTGAGAGGCACTGGCCTTTTCCAGAGAATATGTGGGTGGCCCATCCCCATAAAGGACCTTAAAGAATATCCAGTGCCACCCCTGCCATGGGCAGGGACACCTTCCACTATCCCAGGCTGCTCCAAGCCCTGTCCATCCTGGCCTTGGACACTTCCAGGGATCCATGGCCAGCCACAGCTTCTTGGGGAATCCTGTGTTTAACAGGTTTTCCATCATTAGTACCTAACGACCTCTCCCTGAGACAGGGTGTGGAGGCACAATCACATTCCTAAATTAGTCCAGGAGTGGGAGAAACACCTGAAAAAGGGGATCTGGACCACAGATGCTGAGCTTGGGCATGAAATATGTGTTTGAACCCCATCAGCCATCACAGACTGGAAAGCAGGATCTGGGATCCACCCCTCCACCTTCCACAGTCTCATCCTGGCCATGGATACACAGGGAGGGTGTTGGAGCCCTCAGCTTCCCACCAAGTGGAGCAGGAATGCTTCTCCCCTCTCCTGGGAACATTACAAGGCTCATTTCATAGATGCTCACAAAGTGTTTTGTGAGCTCTGCGCTGAACTAATAAAAGAACAAATAAATAGATATCACATTGCCCTGTTTTTCCTGTTTCTAAACACGAAGCCATCGCGTAGCCTCGGGGCTTATTTACAAAATACAGAGATGCAGGGAGGATCAGAGAGCAGCTGTGCCACCTACACTCTGTGCTGCAAGAGGGAAACACCATGCTCTGGGCTGCCCTGGGAGGCTCCAAATGGAGTCCCCAGCACAGGTGAGAGAAAGGAAAATCCCATCTTCCCATCCTCCTCGATGTGTGCTGCTCTTTTTCACACCTGGATGGCACCAGAGCCTCTCTGCTCCACCAACTCCCATGGTCAAGGGCTGAAGGGCCAGGTGTCCCTCCAGCAAATCCATCCCAGTGTGATGCACAGGTGAGGGACTGCACACCCTGGAGCCCTGGTCAGCAGGATTTGCCTGCCCAAACCAAACCTTTTGTATCAGCAGAGCAGCCAAACCGCCAAGATTTCAAGATGAAGAAGGAAGGAAGAGAAGAACGTACCTGACTGATTCCATAGAGATAAAGAGTGCCTTGAAAACTTGTATTCCCCTGGAGGAATGGCTTGTGCCCTGCAACACTGAAGTGCAGCACTTGTGTTCCTCTGCCCACCATGTGCCCTCAGCCCTCTCCAGCATGGTCCTCTCGGCTTCAGCAAGACAATCCCAAATGTTCCTGTGGCTCTCACCACCACCCAGGGCAGCCCTGCCCTGCCACTCGTTTTTAATGCTGCCCAGAGAAGCTGGAGGTGCTCCAGGACAGGTTGGATGAGGCTTGGAGCACCCTGGGATAGTGGAAGGTGTCTCTGGGTGGAACTGTACCATCTTGAGAGTCTCTTCCAACCCAAACCCTTCTGGGATTTTCACACCTGCACACACACACCCCTCTCCCAAACCAGCCAACACAAACCAGCCCCCAGAACATCTCACTGCTGGGGCAGCTCCTGGGAGCTCCCAGATCCTGCCTGTGCTGCTGCTGGAAGGGGCAGGGGCACAAGGGCTGGGAACAGAAGGGAGCAGGGTGAGATCTCTGCAGAACTGGGGAGGAAATTTCCCCGTTCCCACTCCTCACCCCTCCACACTCTCCTTGTCTCCAGGCGCTGCCAGGCAGGTTTGGCAGTCGTGTTAGGCAGGGAAAGGTCTGAACACTTGTTCTCAGCCTGTCTGAACTACCTGGGCTGCTCATGCTGTAGGTCCCAGGAGAAATAAAAATTCTCTGTATTTTCAGTCTTCCCTTCTGTGGCCAGTACAGGTGATGTTTTTTCACCTTTGAAATTTCTGCTTCTGAGGGCTGAAGTGAGGGGGAGAAAACCATTAGGTGAGGGAAGGCTCTTGGTTCCTGCAGGCTTTGGAAAACTTCCCTGTGAGTTTGATGGGAGCTGTGGGTAGATGCTGGTGCAGGTTTCTGCTCTCAGAGGCAGCAGAGCTGCTCCCTGCATGTTTCACTGCTGATTTATTCCCAGTGGTACCAGGCACAATGAGATAAATATGCAAGTGGCACAGCCGGGGTGTGGATGGGACCATCTCCATCTTCCTAGGTCAGCTTCAATTCATCTGTTTCAGTCAGCCCGGCCTCAGCCATTCACTTCTGACTCCAACCCAATTCTCTTCAAAGCCCAGCTCTGCTTGGATGCTGGGATTAAAATCTAAGTTTGCAGCAAATAAAACTTAGAGTGTTTTATGAGGAAGAGTAACCTTGGGGGAGGGTTTGACTGCGGTTTCAAAGGCTGAGCAAGGTTTCTGTGCACAGCTCTGAGTGAGTTCTGCTTGCTGTCAGCAATCCCTGCTATCTCCAGGCTGCTGACAGCCCGACAATCCCCGACACCGCAGGAAGGAAACAACCTGCAAGCTGCAAAGCCACTACCCTGATTTGCAGAGAGAATGACAAGGGAGGAAAAGGCAAAGGAACCCAAATACCTCTGGGGAAATACGACAGCTGCCCACAGCTATCCTGGAAGTCCCAGGTCCTTCCAAAGCATTGTTCCCCATGGATACATGGCTTGGAGCAGCCTAGGTTGTCACCAGGAGCTGCTGCTCCATAAACAACCAAGCCTGAGGCTCCTTCTTCCTTAAAACCCCTTTAACCCCACCAATTCAAACAAGGACACAGCACTTCAAAATCACAACTGCTCCCAAAACAGCAGCCACTGGGTCCAAAGTGATCTTCTCAATCTGGACAAGGTGGTGCAGGACACCAGGGTGACCCTGCCCTGGGCTGTTCACCCCCAGGGAAGAGCACAAGAGAGCAGGATGAGCCGGAGAGCTCCATCCCTGCATCTCCTCCCGCTCCTCGTTATTAAAGCTGGCGTTTGTCATGTTAAGCAGCTGTTCTAACATAAAGCAAAACTGTCAAGAAAAACATGAGCGTTGCAGATGGGCGGCATTTTCTTCCTAACTGCTTTATTTTTTATTTATTTGTGGTTGCTTTTTTTTTTTTTTCTTTCCTTTTCCCTTCCCATCTCCTTCACCCTTTACAACTACCCCTGCTATTGCAGCTGCCTCTGCGAGCCACCATCCTGATAAGCAGCCGCTCGCTCGCTTCTGGTTTTCGCAGGCTCTTCTATTCATTGTTGTTTCTCTGTCGCTACAAATTGGCACTTCTAAAGAGATTTCCAGGCCAAGTATTAACCCCCTCCGGAGCCCAGGCACATAAACACACACGTTATTTGTCAAAGGAGAGGAAGGCAGTCGAGCTGCAGGGAAATTTAAGTGACTTGTCTGAAAGAGCGGCGAGAAGCAAAGGCAGAGGAGCTGACAGACGTTTCTTACTGCCACAGGAGCTGCTCCCTTCCTTCCAGCCCTGTCTGCAGACAAACCCCTGAAATCCTCCCTCTGCCCCATAAATCAGCAAACTCAGCTCCCTTTCTGAACAAGAAACAGGGCCCAGGAGTCCTGACATCACACAACACAAAATCAGGTTCCCTCTCATTGCAAATTCTGGTCAAAACTCCTTTTAGAAAAAAAGTTTTATAGAGGTTTTTATTTATTGTCAACTCCTGGATGATAAAATGAGGCCGCTACAAGCCCTATTTATTTCCCACCCTCACAGGAAATGGAAGGGCTGAGATGTGAAACAAATCCAGGGCTCCAGCGCTGACCCTGGGCTCGTGCTGGTTCGCAGAGCGCTGGGTGATTATTTTATAATAGCTGATAGCATCTGTGATTTAATGCAGCTGTTAGAAATTAGCAA
Source organism: Brachypodius melanocephalos (assembly GCA_013398615.1). Lineage (NCBI taxonomy): Eukaryota > Metazoa > Chordata > Aves > Passeriformes > Pycnonotidae > Brachypodius > Brachypodius melanocephalos. The sequence continues at coordinate 519,390 of VZSR01001113.1, read as the reverse complement.
GGACTCCATCGAAAGCGTCCCAGTCACTCACGATAACAGGCTAATAAATCATTCCCCCAGTGCTCCGTGGCATTTATGGTTCTATTTTAGAGATGCAAAGCATAGATCCGGCTGCTCTCCTGGATTTATTTTTATTTATACTTTTAATAATGCAATTAAATAAATAAATTTAGGATGTTGTGACTCTGTTGCCAAAAATGGCACCGATGAGAACTTCCCCTGCATGACTTCCCTTCGTTATTTTCTCCCCACTAGCCAATTAAAAGGAAAACAAATGGCTCCAAAGCTGCTCCAAGATATTGTTTCCAATGCACTGGGTGAAAAATCTCACGCCATGGAAATCCAGGGGAGGCAGGAAGGGAGATGGGGGAGGAGAAGGAAAAGCTGGGCTGGCTGTCACTCTCTTCTCCATCCAGATTTTTTCCTATCACCCCTCAATCCTGAACATCTAGAGGCTACATTTCATGGATACCTACAGGAATGCACTCACAGCTGCCCAGTCTTCAACCAGCCAGCAAACTCAGCTTTATTAATTCCTTATGGGGTGATGATCTGGAGCATTCCTTATGCTCCTAAGTAAGCAGAAAAGCAGCAGATTCCCTGCATCTCCCTGCTGTGACCTGGGTGCTTAAAACCCTTCCTTGGAGTGGGATGCCTGACCCCAGAGCAGGAGGACGCTGTCCCGAGGCCTCCTGGCCAGCCTGGCCCTCCACTGAGCCCCTTCATGATGGAGCACACCCTGCCCTGTCTACATCCTTCCAATCAAACCCAAGGGAATTGCATTTGCTGCTGGGGATGGTGGTTCAGCCATCCTGCTCCCCAGGGAATGGCCAAGGCAGGTGGGAGCAGCCCCACAGAGAGGGAGCTCATTGCTCTGAGGAGAGCCCCAAATCCTTCCTTCTCTCTTTGTCTGCACCTTGCAGCAACACATTTTGGGACACTCCAGTATCCCAAACGGCTCCAAACACTTCACAAGGGGTGCACCAAGGAGTAAAGCACCCATCAATCTGCTCACCATCCTCTGGGATCCTTCTGCCTCTGCCTTGGCACTCTCATTTTTCCACCTGCCAGAAACAAACAAGCACCAGCCTTCAAATGTCTCACAATGGGGCTGGAGCAGAGCAACGCCAGCTGGGGTCTTTAGAATTGGGAATTCAAATTCAGAATAGGGGGGAAAACCCTGTCATTCCCCAGGCTTGCATGCCAGGGAGAGGTCAGGATGCATCTCTCCTGCTCTCCCCCCTAAATGAACTCCCTGAATTCACATCCTGGAATCCAACACACCATCCACGGACAGCTTCAGGGGTCACAGCTGCTTTCAAAGGGCTCCTCTGACAGGGTTCACCAGGCTGGCTTTGCTCAGCCACTTTGGGGAGAGAGAGGGAAAACCTTGGGAGCAGAATCGGGACTGGGAGTGCCTTCAATGGCTCCCAAGCGAGGCTGGCTCACATTTTGAGCTTTTGTGGAAGGTTTCTTTTTACACTCCTTAAAACGAGCCTTGTCATGCATTCCCTCACACAGCCAGTGAGCCTGACAAACACACAGACATCCTTGATGCTTTTCAAGGTCAGCTTCACCCCTGAGAGGTTTACATCACTTGGAGACCTGATCCATCCTCAGTCCTGTGTGGAGAACCCTGACCCAAGGTGGGCAGCAAGCACCCCAGAGCCTCACCTCAACATTACTGACCTCCTTGCTCTCATGCCTTAAATCCCACCAAAATATTAAATTGAGACTGTTCTTTCTCATTCATCTGAGAGTATTTTCAGTTAATAAGGAGAAGGAATCAATTTATTTCTCAGTCACGCACTAAACTCTGGTGTTAGCAAGTTTAGAGTTAGCCAACACCCAATAAAGTCTGAACAGACTTCACTGGAGCTGAAGCAGATCTCTGCTGGGTCCATTTTAAATGCTCTAAGCATTTCCATCATATCCTTACTTTTAAGTAAAGTTACAGTCAGAAAAATTACTCTGCATACATGACCCCAGAGGTTTCATATTTCTTCTCCTGCGGTGACAGTTCCCAACCAGATCTGCTTAATTTACAAGTGGGGAGAGAGGGTTCCTTTCCCCCCTCCTTAAAACCGCCAGCCCTGCAAATTCCTCCGGAATGGAAATAATTGCCTCCCCTCACCAGCTCTGCCATTGGAGTGCAGGATGTACAGCCCTGGGCATGGCTCCCGAGCGGATGGGACAGGGAATCCCATCCCAGTCCCCATCCTTGCTGACCATGAGCAACCCAGAAACTCAGAGAACATGAGGATCCCCAGCACTAAGGTGCTGAAGATGGAGCTCTTTAGAGCTGCAGAAAGCTTCCATGCCTGGCTGTGAGGTCTCCTTTTAATTATAGAAACTGATTTTTTTTGCAATTACCATTTAATATAATGCAATCTCTCATTAAAGCAAAGGGTTCAAGCGCTCTGATCTTTTCCCATTTAATAAAGACAGCAGGAGAAGGCTCTGGGAATTGGCACCACCCCCCAGACTGGCATCTCCAGCTCGGGAGCACCGGCACAATCGGGTCAGCCAGGAGAACAGTTCCTGGCGTATTCCCAGCTCCCTGCAGAGTCAAAACAAGCAGAGCTGCTCCCCAGTGCTCTGAGCAGGGAGATCAGAGGTGTTTTGAGGAGGAAAGGGCAGGGAGCATGCAGCCTGGGAGCTCCATGGTGCTCTGAGCTCCTTCTCTTTTCTCCCTCTGTAAGTTTTTTGGGTTTGTAGATCTCCCGTGGATGGAGGAGCCACAAGTCCATCACTCCATCTGGGATTTTTCTTGCCCTTCCTGACAGCCTGCTGCCATCCTCAGAGTTCAGCAACATCCTCAGTCTGACACTGAAGCTCCCCAGATGTCTCTCCCAGCTCATGAAGTGTTTTGATCCTGCAAAACCCCATTAATGCCTTTTTAAAAGAATCAGGCCTAGACAGGCATTCCCATGGGTCCAGACAGCCCTCATCCCATACCCAGCAACCAAAGGAAATCTCCTGTTGCCTTCTTCAGAAGACATTTGGTGTAATTATTCCCTTCTTTACCCCAAATCCTCCTTTAGCATGCAAGAAAATGAAGCAGCCTTGATCTCCACAGAAAGAAGAGGGTTTCAGAAAGCACTTGTAGCAAGACTTTAATAATAAAAATTCTAATTAAATTTTTACATGTTTAAATACATTTGTCATGTATTTTCATTAATAGCATTCTGTGCTGTCTTTAATTTGATAATTTCCTCACCCTGTGCAAATAACCTCCTCCAAATCCTGCGGCACATCTGGCACAGCAGCGGCACAGGGGGCTGGAAAACATTCCCCAGGGTACACAGCACATGGGGGGCAGAGATCCATGGTCTTCTGCTGGGATCAACATGAATGGGAATGGGAAACAAAACAGAGGGAGCACTCTGGAAATGGGTACCCACAGCCACGTTACACTATGGCAAGTGGAAATGTGAGAATGCTTTTCCTGCTAGGACCAGTACACAGCAGGTGGAGAAGCAAAAGGACAACAGGAATCAGAGGCAGCTCTCAGAAAACATCCTGGTTTTAAGAGTATTGGCACATTAAAGATAAGACAGTCAATTGTCCAGAACCTTGAAGATCTTCTGAGTTTCAGCTCTTCTCCTTAATGTGGAAGATAAAAGCGGGGAACAAGAAATTATCCCAAATATGCCTCAGTCACAGAATTACAGGATCATCACAGAATGGTTTGGGTTGGGAGGGACCTTAAAGCCCATCTTTTTCCATACTCAGCCATGGGCAAGGACACCTTCCACTATTCCAAGTTGTCCAAGCCCTGTCCAACCTGGCCTTGGGCACTCCCAGGGATCCAGGGGCAGCCACAGCTGCTCTGGGCACCCTGTGCCAGGGCCTCACCACCCTCACAGGGAGGAATTTCTTCCCAACATCCCATCTAACCCTGCCCTTTGTCAGGCTGAAACCCTCACCCTTGCTCCTCAGCAGTTCTCAGGAAACATCCTATTTTTGAAACCATTGGCACACTAAAGATAAGTCTCTCAACTTCTCAAAGCCTTTAGGATTTGCTGAGCTTCAGCTCCTCTCCTTAATGTGGAAGATAAATATGGGAAACAAGAAATGACCCCAAATATGCCTCAATTGATTCTGTCTTCTATGATTCCATCTTTAGAGGGGGCAAAAACCCAGCAGGCTGATTCCAGCTGCTTGTTGATTCCTGCCTGGAGCAGCCTGGTGTTTAGTAGTAGCTGGGCAGAGCTCTTCTGCAGTTATGTATTTATTTTATGAATATTATTATTATTATTTTTAACCGTGGAATCATTTTATTAATATTAATAAACCCGCAGAAAGTGCTAATTTCCTCCATCATTCTCCTAATTACCTCTATTGAATTGTGAGGATCATCTGCATGAATAATGATTCCCCATGCTTTTGCTTCACTGTTCAGCAAAGGAATCGACAAGAGCCAGATCCTGCACCTGCAGATGGCAGGGAAGGAGCTCTGGAACCACCACTAGATGCCTCCTGCAGTAACTCACGGCCTCTGCCCAGCTTCAAAATCCTGTCTGGGCCACCAGAGTCACTCTGCATGAACACAAGGGGTGGGACAGGTCTGCTAAGGGGAGGTGACCCTCCTGTGCTACTTCTCAGGACACAAAGGATCTCTCTGCTCCTCTGGAGCTCCAACACCTTCCCAAGTCCTTTCAAACAAAGATCACATGGAGAGCCCAGGACTCTTTGTCTGACCCTCCTGGCCATTCCAGAGCCAATGGCAGTTCTGCATGACTCTGGATGAGGCAGGATCTCGGCCTGGGTTTTGGTCCCAAGAGCAAGGAGCCAGCACAGAATCACTGAAGAACAGCTGTGACTGCCCCATCCCTGGAAGTGTTCAAGGCCAGGTTGGACAGGGCTTGGAGCAACCTGGGATAGTGGAAGGTGTCCCTGCCCATGGCAGGAGGTGAAATGGTGTGGTTTTTACAGAAACACTGAATCACAGAATTAACTAGGTTGGAAAAGACCTTTGAGATCATCAAGTCCAACCTATGACCCAACACCATCTTATCAACTTTAAGGTTCCTTCCAACCCAAACCATCCTGGAATTCCATTAATCACTCAGAGGGACTGGAACCAGAAGGTCCCAGATCAGGTGATGCCAGGGACAGCTCTTCCCAAAGCAGGGTATGCAAGACAGTCTTCCCAGGAAACACTGAGAACAGAAAAACCTTCCATTTATTTCTTTTCTTGTTGCTCATGCCAAGATGCTTTTCTTTTCCAAGTTATATACAAGCTCCTGAAACCACAGTATGGGAATGTTTTCCAGCTCCAGAAACACTCCAAGTGCTGGTGCTCAGCACAAAACCAAGGAAGATGCATCAGTGTCACCTCCACAGCTCCTTCAGGGTCCCTGCTGTGCTGGCTTTGCAAGATGAGCCGCAAGAAAAGGGACACCAGCACATTTCTGCAGCGTGTGACTCCAGCCCAGCCTGGCAGTGACAGCTGCACAGCCCCCTCGGGCTGGCTGGGGGACCATAAGTCTTTAAAATATGTATGATGTTCTTGGATGGACTCCATTCCCTGCAGCTCCCCCACGCCAGCAGGCTGGCGGGGTGCACAGGGATGCCAGCACGTGGCACTGTGACACCCACCATGGACCCTGGGCAGGACCTGGCATCCTCTGCCACCACTGCTGCCTGCTGCAGGACATCTGGCTAGGGAGAAAATTCCAAGCACGAAGGAGAGCTCCATAACCATTGCTGCTTTTTTTTTTTTTTTTTTTTCTTGTGGAAAAGCAGCTCTGACCAGCTGCTTGCTTGGGCAGAGGGAAAAGCTGGGATATTTCTGAGTCTCCCAGCCTGTTTCACTCACTGTGAGCAGGCTCAGCTCCTGTGACACCCTTCAGCCACGTCCCCACGCTGCAAGGTGGCCACAGGCTGCCTTTCTAATCCCACAAAGTTCCCTTTGGAGAAGGGATAGGACACAAATCCATATTTCCTACCCTGGGAGGGTAGGTTAGTGAGGCTCTCATTTCACAGGAGAGGCTGCCCAGATCCTATTTGTATTCATTTTCATGAAATCCCCATAAAAGTCACTAATAGAACACAATCTGCTAATTAAATTTCACGCAGGAAGGCATTTTCACCTTAGATTAGCAGTGTCCTTGCACATTTTTTGCTACTAATGTACTAATAACATCTTATTTATCTTATAAATGAATTCCGTTAGACTTATCATTAAACTTGAGATATTAACGTGCTCAAATGAACTCAATGTGAAAGGAGGGGGGGTGTGATAATTCCAAAGGGATGGAAAACACAAATCCATTCTCCTTCTCTTTTGCAGCTGGGAAAGAAAGGCAGCGGGCTGGCAGCTTTGGGGAGCAATGTCCTGACTTTAATTGCTGCAGAGGTGTGAGGGAGGGCAGGGAGCTCGTAAATAGATCCTGCTGCCAAGGATGTTCTATCCAAGCAGAGGACACACCCAGAGCTTCTGCATCTCCAGGTTGTCATTGTGGGAGGATCCATCTCGAGTGGTTCCACACCACGGGAGATGATTGAGGTGCATCTCAACCCACCAGACCTTACCTACAGACCTCCATCCCAACTCGGGGCTTCCAATTCCCAAGGAATCTGGCTCTTACACAGGTGTCCCATCCAGGTGTGCAGAGAGGCACCTGCTTCCCAGCCCAGGGCTTGGCTTTGAAATATTTGTGGAAAACAGGAAGGAGGTGGGGGAGAGGCATTCTTGATCATGAATCTTGGCAGGATATGGCTGCTTCCCCACGGCTGGCTGGGAGATGGATAATGGGGAGGAGGCCAAGCTGCAGTGTTTGAATCCAGATCTGCTTCCTGAGAATCCTCCCCTTCCAGAACTGGATTTTCTGAATGCACATCCTCCAAGCTCCAAGGAACACATCCCTGTCCTGCTGAACACCAGGCAAGGGTGCAGTGCCAACCACCAACACCTCAGCTGTGCCTCGAGGAAGAGGATACATTTTTTTAATCCAGCTTTTCATTCTGCTGAGGCTTTTCATCCCAAATCAAGGTTTAGTCTTTATGCAGATGGGATCAAATCCCACCCCGGCTGAGCCAAACAAGAGCAGTGACTGATTCCTCCCCTTCGTACGTGGCTCTACAGTGTTTAATAACCAACTTCGCCGAAGAAAACAACATCCAACCTGCGATATTCTGACAGCAGCGTTTTCTCCCCCTTTCTGAAGATCCACGACTTTCCCACTTGTAATTGGATGAGGCAACATTGACATCCAGTGGCCGATGAGATTAATCGCAGCGAAGCCGGAGTGAATTCCCGGGGGATGGAGCGAGCGCTCGGCAAGGGCTGGCGGTGCTGCCTGAGCTGCGACAAGCAGAGAACAGCGGCATCCCACAGCTGCACGGCCCTGGCAGGGCCACAGAACCACACAAACCAGCGGGATAGGCACTCCAGGCTGTTATTTCCAAATCTTCCTCCACGCTGGAGGGGACTGAGGGGCCAACAGCACCAATCAGCATCGCTGCTCCAGCTGGAGGTGTGTGAGTTTGTGCTGGTGGCGCCCTAATTCTGCGCCCCAGTCTTGTGAGAAGCACAAACACTGCGCGGTGCAAGCCAGAGCTGCCCTGCTTTATTTCACAGAGTCATTTTTCCCAGAATCATTCGTGTTGGGAAAGCCCTCCAAGACAGCTAAGTCCAACCATTAACACTGGATTTTCCCAGTTTCTCCCGAGCACCTGCTATGACATTCCACGGAGGTTGGGACACATCTTGCTAAACACAGATCCATCCTGCCAATGGGCAGCCTCTCTTCAGGCATTTACACCTTTTCTACTCCCACATGGAGCCAAAACCTCCCAGCTGAGCATCAGGCCCTGCCCAGGAGCCTCTCTGTGCCTCAGATGGATGGATGAACTCCTCGACCTGAATTTACCTCTGCATCTGCCCACAGCACAGAGCTGTGCCCATCACACACCCACCTCCACATGCTGTTTTATCTCCACAGCACCATGGCACAGGGCTGAGACAGACTCCTGGAATGGTTTGGGTTGGAAAGGACTTAAAATCATGCAGTCCAACCCCCTGCCGTGGACAGGGACACCTCCCACTATCCCAGGCTGCTCCAAGCCCTGTCCAACCTGGCCTTGGACACTGCCAAGGAGGGGACAGCCACAGCTTCTGTGGGCACCCTGTGCCAGGGCCTGCCCACCCTCATTGTAAAGGGCTGTAAAGGTTTTCTTCCCAATCTAAAACTGACTTCTGTCACCTTAAAGCCATTCCTCCTTCTTTTGTCATTCCATGCCCTTGTGAATTTTATGGATACCCATTACCACGGATGATTTGATGACTTCTCATTCTCAAAATGCATTCCAGATGCAAGCTACAGCTGGACACCTGTGAGGTTTGGGGGAATTTCTCTATTCCTTGTTTACAGACAATGAAACTGAGGCTCCAGGAAGGAAGGAAGACTGTGATGGATGGGGCAAGGCTGTACATCCCTGGTCAAAGCCTGAATCCAGGCCATTTTGCCAAGCACAGAACAATTTTCATGCCTGTGGGGGCAGTTAGATGCTGTTCCCTCCCTAGAGGGCTGTAAAAAATGGAAAGACTCCCCCTCCTCAAATCTGCTTTAAAGGTTCTCCAGTTTCTGCGGGGCTTTAATTTTATTTTTAAAAATACTAAGGCAGATTACATGCTACACAATTAAATATTGATTGGGAATTCTCCCCAAGTAGGTTTCCCCCTCCATCTCTCTGCCTCCACCGGGAGATGTCAAGTTCTGTTTCCTAAGCTGTCCCCATCCAGTGATTACGTTCATTAGGACACCAGCGTTGTGGTTAAAAGTACTTTCTTTGCTGCTGTACGTTTAATTAGACAACTCTTTCCCAGAAATTATTTATAGCCAAGCTTGGGAGCTATAGTTAGTCCGAATGTAAATAAGATTCAAAAGGGAAATCCCAGGGCACCCCTGTGGCTGGTGAGCCGCTCGCTTCAATCCATTAGCACTGGTCCCAACGCCCCTGCTTAGCACAGCCTTCCAGGCTTTTATGGCTGCAAGTTGTGCTATTTAACAAAATAATAAAGCAAACCAGCCCAGGCGCAGGTTTCCGATCCAACTTTCTGATGGACAAAGAATATTTTGCCTCTTGTCAGCACAGGGAGCTGGGAAACTCCCCAGCTTGCAGAAGGAACAGGATGTGGATGGAGGAGGGCAGCAAAAAGCCTTTGCCTTCAGTAAGAAAAATCTCAAATTAATTAGAGCAATATGGAACTTTGCAAACCCCTGAGAACACCTGAGCAGGGTTCTGGGTTTGTTTGGAAAGACTGGGTTCGGAAATGTGCTGGAGAAGGAAGGACCCAGACTGAGCCCGGTGTCTTAAAACCCTTTTCAGCACATCCATGACACATCACAGCACTGCAATTCCTGCAGGAAAAGCGAGGACTCAGCTCTGATCCTCACCAAAATGACCACAGAGTTATGGTTTAGAGTCACAGAATCATTAAGGTTGGAAAAGACATCCAAGATGATCAAGTCTGACCTTAAGTTGGAAGGGATATTTCAAGGTCATCTAGTCCATCTCCCAACCAGCTCACAGACACACCCACCACCTCCAGGTGGGATGTTCCTCCCAGTCCCAGTCCTCCTCCTGAGCCTCTTTGGAAGAAGCATGGTCAGAAAACCAAATTTCACAGAATTCCAGAATGGTTTGGGTGGAGGGGACCTTAAAGCTCATCCCACCCCGTGCCACAGGCAAGGACACTTTCCATTATCCCAGCTTGCTCCCCGTCCAGCGTGGCCTGGTACACTTCCAGGGATGGGGCAGCCACAGCTTCTCTGGACAATGGCTCTGCTTTCAACCCAAATTTAGTCCTGGGCTGGACAGGCACGGCCATCCCACCATCCCACAAGAGCTTTGTTGGGAATATTTGCCAACCATCACATTCACCACGCATTAACAGGGCAATCCAGCCGGGATCCTCTGCCTCACAAACACAGGCATCACTTGACGGCTGATTCACGGGGTTAATCTTGCATTTTCACACCTTTGTCTCTCCTCCTGGCATTTGAGGGAGAGGAAAACCGCACTCAAGCGGTGTTATGTAGCACAACAGCACTCAGCTGCTCGGAAATCGCTGCTCCAGGCAGGGAGCAGCAGCGAGGACAAGCACGTGGAGCAGCCGATAATGTAGGAAAAACAGTAAATCTCTAAAAATCCCAAATAACGAGGAGCACGCTGGAGATGTCCGCACCAGGCATGGCATCCACACACCACGTGTGGTTCTGCTGGGACCAGGAGGAGATGCGAAACGAAACTCCAAAATCTCAGCGCCCCTTTTGATTTCGGCTGCCACCACACCGAGCTCCCTGGTGCCTGCACGAGGTGTCCCAGGCCCGGTGGTGACAGTGCCAGCAAGTGCCACCAGCACTGCCAAGCCCAGGCAGGAGCCATCACCGTTCTGGAGACTAACACCGTGGGGAGGTCTATTATTTTAAACATATAATTGATTCTAATTCATCACTTATCGCACAGTGACAGATTTTTATATAGTTTATTATCTCAGTCGCAGCACGAGGGCCCGGGGGGGCAGGCTCCTATTGTTAGGTTGTTCCTGCTCCTGCCTCATCTCTAGCTGCTCCCGTTATCTGTCTGATTAAGTTAGGGATTCTGGTATCTGGGGGTCCCCAGGTAACTGCCAGCACTCATCTCCTCCCCTGGCAGGATCTCAGCAGCCTTTGTGCCCCTGTCCTCCTTGACCTGGCTGTCACACACAGCTGCCATGCTCAGTGGATGGTTTGGGGTCTGCAGAGGTGGCTGTCACCTCCCTGCTCCCCACATCCAAAGATCCAGGTGCCACAGGGTCAAGCCTTTTGGACCACGCAGAAAGGAACCTGCACCCTGTTGCCTCCATCCCATCCCTCACTCCTGGCACCTCCGCTGGGAAATGCAAAAGGAGCAAAAAGAGAAGGGGCCCAAACCCTACTGGTTTGGCACAGGGATGCACAAACACCTCCCTGCTTCCCAACCCCTTCCAAAATCAATTCAGCCCTGATTCACAGGGCTGGGCACTGCTGCACACTGGAGGGTGCCACTCCTTTTCCTCCTCCTCCTCCCCATAGATAGGGAATCACAGCTAAAACGGGTCGATTTACAGAATTTCCATTTCACAAGGTGCTTTCAACTCCTCCACACTTTGTTTTTGCTTGGATTCGGAATGAAAAAAACTGAAAGCACCGGCACAGATGCACAAACAACTCTCTTGCGTCCCAGCCCCTTCCAAACCAATTCAGCCGGATCCACAGGGCTGGGCGCTGCTGTACACTGGAGGGTCCCACTCCTTTTCCTCCTCCTCAGTTCTTGCCCTCTCGCCACAGATAAGGAATCACAGCTAAAATGGGTCGATTTGCAGAATTTCCATTTCACAAGGTGCTTTCAAATTCTTCCACGCTTTGTTTTTCGCTCAGATTTGGAATGAAAAAACCCAAAAGCACCGGCACACTTTCTTCCGATGAGCTCAGCAACTCTGAAACTGCCAGAAACCAGAATTTTCCTTTGACGCTTTAAGGAGCCACTTTGCAATTTCGCTATTTCATTTCAGCATTTTAGATTATTTTGAATTATTTCTACAACATTTCCCGATGCTAAATGCAACGCTGAGCATCACACAGCACATCTACGAGGGTGTCATTATGTGACATAACATAATGATTGAAACATTTGATCCTATTTTAAAATCATTAAGGGCTGCTGCTTTTCCATTCTGATTGAAACATCTTGGGGTTGTGGGGTTTTTTTCCCTAGATCAAAGCGTGTCTTGTTCAAAATGTAAGGAAACAGTTTGACATTGTTCAAAAATGGCGTCAAAACCAGTTTTTACAACACAAACAGCAGAGACTTTCATCTCCGTGTCAAACTACTTCATTACAACAACAAACACGAGGCACTTTTATCTAAAACTGGGATGTTTTTGCTGACTTTAAGTAGCAGCTTAAAGCTGCCCTTAATTATTTTAAAAAGAAAAGGAAACACCGCAAGGATTAATCTGCTTTGGTGCGGGTGATGTCTCGTAGAAATTTATGAATAATAAAAACAAACCTCCCAACACAGTCACATTCAAGGAAAACTTTAGAACAGTGGGATTCTTCAGGATTTTTCTGCTGAGGAGAGCGGTGTGAGGGGGGTCTGTGCATCCATGGTGATGCTGGAAGCAATATCTGTGCTCTGTGAGCCTTCTATCAACCAGCACCAAGTGATGCAAGACCAGGTGTGGCAAAAAACCAGCAGCCCTGACCTCACAGCCAGTCTTTCCCAGCAAACACACCCGGGAAGCTCAGGAAGGAATTTTTGCTGAGGGTGAAAAGGAAAGTTCAGCTGTGGCTTGGTCTGGGTGTCCCAGCAATGCCATCCCTGATGTCCCCTCACTGCAAGGGGTGCTCTGTACAGCCAGGAATGACTAACATCACCTAGACAGACCTTGATAGGCTTTAATTTGCTGGGAAATACAGTCAAAATTCTTTCCTATATCTGGAGGGAGTATCCAAGGAAGTTGAAGAGGGTTTCTGTCAAAAACTGTGGTGTCAGGACAAGGGAAATGGATCAAACTGACAGAGAGCAGGTTTCTATTGGGATATTGGGAATGAATTCTTCCCTGTGAGAGTGGTGAGGCCCTGGCACAGGGTGCTCAGAGAAGCTGTGGCTGCCCCATCCCTGTCCAAGGCCCAGCTGGATGGGGCTTGGATCCTCCAATGTGTTTTTTCACACAGAAATCCATGCCAGGGGAGCTGAATTGTCCAATCCCTTGAAACAGTGGGAAGGAAGCGAATAGTAACAGTAATTATAAATGCATCTTAGACTAAACAAAGGGATATTTTCCAAACACACACCTACACACAGAGAGGGGGAGGCTGCAATCTGCCCAGGCTCCAGTGTTGATTCAGATGGGATCAGAGTGATCCAGAGAGAACCACGCCAAAATGGAGCAAGTTAAACACACTGCCTGACCAGAAAAAATGCCACTAGAAGCACTAGCTTAGAAAATACAACTTCTCCCGTTCCTTTGGTGCCCACTGACACCATGGTGGCAGGTGACCAGTGGCAGCTTGGGCAGGATGCTGCCATTCCCAGAGCCCTGCATCCATGCTGCATCCTTGGAAACCAAACCCCTCCCCTCTAACAAGCCAGAAGAGGCTCTTGAGGTGCTCTCAGCTCTTCCTGGGAGAGGCTGAATATTTCAGAGATGGGCTGGGACTGGGCTCTTGGGTGCAGGAAGGAGACCACTCTTTTCCCTGCCAGCTATTGCCTTTGCTGCTGACATTTTGCTCGGTGCACGATGAGCTTCCTCCCCCACTTCCCCTAGGAATGACACTGCTGTTATCTCCACTGCATCTAAAGCACACACAGACTCAGTTTAGGGACAGTTAATTTCCAATTCTTTCCAGATGGGTTGGAATAATATCCCCAGGTGGTAAATACATTATTAAGAAGGCAGTTTGGTGTGAAATTGGCTATTAAAATATAGATAAAGTTTAATATATTGAGCTCCTTGTCAGAAAAATCACTTTAGAGGGAGCTTATTATTTGTTTGATATTAAAAGAGTCACAGCTCCGCTCCAAGTGACAAATGGGGAGGGGGAGGAAATGCCACCAGTAATGAACAAAAGCTTTTTAACATTTAAATTTAGGTTTCCACTCAAGGCCCCGTGCTGTTGTGACCACACCTGCCCAGCAGATCCAGCCACAGGCCGGGAATTTCAGCATCCCTGTCCATCCCAAACCTTGGTCCATCTGCATGGGCTGGGAATTTCAGCATCCCTGCACATCTCAAACCCTGATCCGTATTCAGGGGGTGGGAATTCTGGCATCCCCATCCATACTAAACCCTGATCTGTGTTTAGGGGCCGGGAATTCCAGCATCCCTGCACATCCCAAACCCTGATCCATATTCAGGAGCTGGGAATTCCAGCATCCCTGTCCATCCCAAACCTTGATCCATCTGCACGGGCTGAGAATTCCAGCATTCCTGCACATCCCAAACCCTGATCCATATTCAGGGACCAGGAATTCCAGCATCTCTGTCCATCCTAAACCCTGATCCATCCCATCCTTGATCCCACCAGGGGCTGGGAATTTCAGCATTCCTGCACATCCCAAACCCCGAGCGATGCCACAGCAGGAACACACACTGCTTTCCTTTTCAAACCAAGGCACTTCCCCTCCTTGCTCCATAATTCCTCACCCCTTGGGGCATTTAGGGGCAGAAATCAAAATAGGAATAATTAAGAGGGAAATCCCACTTTAGAATCAATCCAGTGGGATGCTCTAATGAGGGTGAGACTCCCCTCTCGCTGGAGCGTCCCATCACTACAGCTCCAAAAGGAAAAAGTTCTCCAGCAAAACCAGAATAAAACTTTGGGATGCACTTCCCACGCAACTGGAGCAGCAGCAGCATCCCCGCCTGAGTGGGATTCCTGAAGGATAATCATGCAAAACATGCCTGGTATGATACGGATTAATCAGACGGAGGGAGACAAGCTGCATCTTCCCGCGGCTCTGCGCAGGGCTCCAGTTAGGTCTCCTATTACTAAGACTTCATTAGTTTTACAAAATATCCTACAGAACATTTTCTAGCGGGCTATGAAGAATCATAAATAATTAAAATTAAATTACACTTGTCAAGGAAATGAACGAACCGCTTCTCCGCGATGCATTATCCTCCCGAGCTTATGCCTTTATTTTTAAACATCTCTCTTAAAAACTTTGCTGCTTTTTCCGGGGTTAGAACAATGTGCTCTTTGGACAAAAAAAAAAAAAAAAAAAAAAGTCACCGACCTGATTTTTACCCCAATTAGCCACCAAACAAAAGAAATGACAATTTAAATCAATGGTGCTGCAGCACATGTACCCACATTTGAAATCAACAGTGGTGTTAAAAGCATTATTAATCAGCATTATTATTAGCTGGCAATTAGCAAACTTCGATAATTGGCACTTATTAGATCTTCCACTTGATGACAATTTACTGTCAGAAGCCTTTGAGGGGAGGCACAATAACAGTGGAAAACATCTTAACTAATTAATTAAGCCTCCCAACAGCTCCAGAATCCTTATAAATTGAAAAAAGAAAAGGGGAAAAAGGCATTTTGTCATTGCCAGAGTTTGTGTCAAGGCTCCTTACCCCGAATTAAGAGATTGCTCTGGGCTTTCGGATAGCACCTTCACACCACTTCCCCGTGCAGGAACTGGGCTCCTCTCTTGCCTTCTTGTGCCTTTTAGCCGTAGTTATTTATTTCTTTTTTTCCCTCCCATTTGCCAGAACTACCTAAAAGTCCTTCCCGCAAGTACACACCACCCAGGGGTGCAGGGGTCCCTCTGGGGATGGAGGGAGGCGAGGCAAGGGATAGTATATCTCCCATTTCTGTTCTCTTGTTAAGTTCTAATGGTTTGGATGTTTTATCAACAGCTCCTCTGTGTTCCAGGCAGTTAGGGCCTGGAGGAGGAAGAGAAGGAAGAGGAAAAAGATGAGAAAGAGGAGAAAGAAAAGAAAGAGGAGAAAGAGAAGAAAGAGGAGAAAGAGGAGAAAGAGCTCTGTAAACCTGGCTCAGCTGAGCCTGGACCCGTGCCTCAGTTTACCCCTTCACCATGCAAATCCCCTGTGATCACGCTTTGTTAACATCTGTAATGGGATTGGAGCATCTGGGATGAAAGGTGGGATAGCAGCACGCAGCATTAATGAGCTAATCAATACCTAATTCCTTCAATATTTGCAAAAACAATTAAAAATCCCTGAAAACACAATTTACATGGGAAGCTTTACACACCCAGATTTACACCCCAGGGTTCTCCACTTTATTGCCCAGAAGCTGCTTTTCATTTGGGTGCTCTTTTTTTTGGCTTTCTCTTACAACAAAATTGGATGGCCCAGCAAGAGGCACCTTAAATAATTCCAACATTTTATCCTGGCATTGGAGAAGATGGAGAACACGTGGCAGGCAGTGGATATGGAAAGGGAGAGCCACACATTGAGTGCTGTCCCATGGAGAAAGGTGGGGTACAGCAGTAGTTACCTTTCTTTAATTGCACACTGCACTATAAACAGCAGGAAGACCCCAGGGAGACCCAAATCCCTCCATGATCCAGAGCCTGAGTAGGACAAGCTGATGGTGATGGTGTCCTGGGGTTCCTTTTGCATCCAAAGGCTGCTGAGAGCACATTCCCTTTGGAGGATGCCCGCAAAGCTTTGGAGAGGAAGATCCAGGTCTCATCCTTTGGAGGATGCCCTCAAGGCTTTGGGGAGGAAGATCCAGGTCTCATTTACAGTCTTTTCCACACTGCACTGATTAGCCAAGCACCAGCACAGAGCTGCAGCTGCCTCTCCAAAGAAAACTCCCACCCCTCGGTGACATCTCCTCCCTGCTTCTCTTCCCGCAGTCAGACACTGGCAATTATCCGCCCAGCCCGGCTCCCGGCCCTCAACACCCGGCTCCCCGTGCCAGAGGAGTTTGTAGCAACTGCCTCAACTAGTGGGGAAGGAGGAGGAGGAGGAGGAGAGGAAGATCAAGGTTGGTGCTGCTCCTTTTCAAAGAAGGCCAGGAGAAATTTGGCGGCGAGGCGGGGCCGCCTGCAGGCTTCCCCAGAATACCTTATTAGAGTCACTTTCACACATCACTTGAAAGCTGCCTGACAAGGTCCTTCCTTTAACAAAGCAAAATTGTATAAATTAACAGTCCTTCAGGGGAAGACAGAGCCAAGCGCTTCCCGTGGCAGGCCTGACGGCCACTTTCCACAGTCTGCCTTTGGGAAGGTGACACTGGGACACAACCCAGAGGTCCCTGGATGCCAGGTACACCTCAAACCCTCCACGGAGGAGGTTGCAGAAAGCAGAACACACCCTGAATCTCGATTGCTGCTGCATTCCTGAAGCAAGCCCAAGGATCCCTCTTGAATCCCCATCAATATTTCAGTGCACACGTTTGTAATTTATGAAGGTAAAGTGACGCTTCTGCGAAAGCCATCGCGTGCTCGCAGCTCTGCCGCCTGCAAACCCGAGGGCTGCTCCCACTCACTGTAAGTCGCAGGTGCAGAAGGCCTGCAGAGAGGAGATAGGCTGTGGGCTTTGTTCAGAAAAACCAGGAGACTCCTGGATTTGAAAGGCTCTGGAAGCGCTATCCAACCTGGTCTCCTCCACCTGCCACTCATTGCTGCTGTGTTTGGCTCCCAGGGGGCAGAGAGGAGGATGCTGGGCGGGGATGCCAGGCAGGAGAGCTGCTAAGCATGGCCAGGGGTGGTTTGGCATTAGGATGGAGCTTGAAATCCTCCTAGAGAGGCTCACACCTGGCTCTGCACAGACTTTTGTTTGTGGGACCCTTGGCCATGAAGTCCCTTGGCTTTTCTGCACCAGCCTGGGAACCTGCACACAGCACATGCTGCCTCTTTCCTACTGGACTCGTAGAAAACACATCCCCCACTGTCCCCAGCTCCTTATCTTAGAGAGAAGGTTCTGGCAATCAGTCTCACTCAATTGTGGAGTCATGGAATGATTTGCGTTGGGAAGGACATTAAAGATCATCTCACTGAACCCCCTACCATGGGCAGGGACACCTTCCATTAGAGCAGCTGCTCCAAGCCCTGCCCAAATTGGCCTTGGACACTTCCAGGGATGGGACAGCCACATCTTCTCTGGCAACCTGTTCCTTGTCCAAACCCTCATGGAAAAGCCCGAGAGGAGGTGGAGCTCCCTGCACCCAACCCAGCCACTTCCCGACTGCATCATCCTCCCCACGGCTCAGCCCTCATGGTCTTTGCACAGTGCTCCTAAAAATATCCACGGAGCTGGCTGCTGGTTTTCTCCCTCCCCTCACTTTGCTGCTATTCCCTTTCATCATGTTTAAAACCTCTGAGCTCCCACCTCCATCCATCCCCGCCTCTGCGTGGCCCCTCGCCAGCGCCCCGCAGTTGATTTAACCTCTGTTATCTCTGTGATTAGCCCCGCCATGGAGCAGATAGTTGGCTCTTATCAGCCCATTAAAGAGCCAAAGAACGCTGTTACCAGTTTTTTATCTGCAAAACGCACACAAAGCCCTGCTGATTATTCTATTAATTTGTTAATGAACCTGTCTTGCCAGACAGACTCTCAGCGCCTTTCGAAGTAGGGGTAGGGAATTTTAATCTTCCTAGGGGTTCAGGCCCTGGGCTCACAAGGTTTTTCAGCTCCAAACTTCTGTAGGATCTGAAACAAAAAGTTCAGCCCTGTTATCAGCTGCCAAACACATCCGTGAGGGTTCAGAAACGGCTCCTGGGTGGTGCTGCTGCTCAATATGGAGCAGGAGCAGCTCTGACAGCGACTACCAAGACGTGGATTGCTGCGGAGTCCCTTCCACAGCAGAACTGAAGATGAACCAACCTGCAGATAATGTTGGGCAGCAGCACCTTGACTTTGTGGAGTGCCAAGCAGCCAGACTAGCTCAAAATCCTCAAAAGAATGCCATGGAGACCCTGCACTGCCAGCACCGTCCACTTTGGGCCTTTTTCTGATGAAAGACAGAGCCAGGACGCAACAGCTCAAACGGAGGGAAATCAAAGCACTGCTCTGGACCTCACGTTGGACATCAGGAGGAATTTCTTCACTGAAAGGATTGTCAGGCATTGGAATGGGCTGCCCAAGGAGGTGGTAGAGTCACCATCCCTGGAGGTGTTCAGAAATTACTGGAGGTGGCACTCAGTGCTCTGGGCTGGATGACAAGGTGGGGATCAGTCACAGGTTGGACTCGATGGTCCTGGAGGTCTTTTCCTACCTAAATTCTGTGATTCTATGACCTGACAAGGAAGGTCTCCTTCCCTGCCAAGGACGGTTCGAAATCCTCCAGCTGACTCAGAAATAATGAGATATTAAAAATAATATATTTGAGGCTGCTTTTGCCGACCCTCTGAGCCACTGAGATTTGCAGGTGCACGCTCTCCTGCTCTGCAGGAGCCTTCCCACAGCACCTTAATGCCTCCCAATCTTTAATATATTTACTCTTGCAACCTCACCATGTAGAAATGGTGATATTACAACCGCAGAGAGACTAAGATGACACAGAAAGACAGCAGCAAAATGAGAGGTTCAGCCTAAATCACCTAAATCCTGAGCTGGTGCTGTAACCACCAGACTACACTTCCTCCCTCAGAGCTGCCTGTGGCCAGAGCTGCTTCGAACTGGGGAAGGGATGAAGAAAAGACCCAAATAACCAGAAAACCATGGTGGGCCTGTCAGGATTGGGCTGCATTCCTGGCTTGCAGAGCACATTTTTTCTCCTTGGCCCACCTCCTCCTGAACAACAACAAAAACAAAAAAAAACCAACCAAACAACAACAACAACAAAAAAAAAAAAAACAAACCCAAAAAACCCCACAACAACAACAACAAAAAAAACCAGCCTCAGTTGCTTTCCAGTTATTTTTAGGCAAGGATGGCTGGATGCTTAAATACTCCTAAAGCTGCCAATTGCACAACAAATTAAATGCATAACCCTGGAGCACTCAGAGGATGAATACATTAAGGACAAAAGAAACATGTCATCACACCCACACGCAGCTTTGTTTACTCTGCATTCATACATGACTCTGTTGTCACCTCCATCCCTGACTCCTAATGATAAAAGACAAAAGGCAGAGAATTCTTGCGCAAACCCCCAAAGTCTCCATCTGATAGGCACGAATGCAATTTGTCTCCAAGCCTCCCGAGGCCCCTGGTCGAAGGGAGATGAATACAGAAAGAGCTGTGGGTAGGACCCAGCCCAAGTCCTGCCACAGAGCCTGGAGTACAAGCCAAGCTCAGCCATCGCTGCCATATCCAAAAATTTGTGACCAAGCTTGCTGGACAAGCTCAGACATTTACATATCTGGAAGCAATCGATTTCCCATGGACATTGCAGAGCTGCTCTTGTTCCTGTAGGAGCCCTCCCTGTTTGTCATGCCGTGTGTTTTGTATTCACGCTCCTGGCTTTCAGCTGTGCTCTCCAAATCAGCCCTCCTGTTTTTATGCTGAACCAGGGCTTGATGCAAAAACCAGAACTGACACTACACCATCAAAGCCGTGTCGCCTTTGTTAGATCCACCACTTGGAGCCTCCTCTTGACTCACCCTTCTCTCCTCTGGAATGAGTCACCTCATTTCGAGTACACATCTTGATGCCTCGCCCCAAGTTTCCTCTGATGCATCCCCAGTTTCAACCAAAGCATTTGAAAAGCGTCCCCAGCACCTGGCAGAGCACGGAGCAGCTGGGCCTGCAGGTCTGCTCCATCTGCTGCTGGCAGTGGCTTTCCAGGTCAAAGCACGTTTGCACTGCACAGAGCAGAGACAACTCATGCTGTAAGCAAGCCAGAGGAGGTCTGTGTTAATGCTCCTGAGCATAAAACCACAGGATCCACAGCTGAATGGAAACGGGGATGTGTGGAAGACAGGCAGATCTTCAAACAGACTGAAATACCCATTTTTCACCCAAACACGGTCTCCCACAGATCCTCAGGGAATGGCCCTGGGAGGTCCAACAAAGAGATAATACTATGGGAGGACCAAGCTCCACACAGTCCCCAGGACAGGATCTTTATCCTTCACTGTCTCAGATCCTCATACCAAACAACAGACTTTGAACCCTTCCCTAAGGGAAAGGCCACAGGAACCCCTGCTTGCCACTTTTTTTTTTAGTTCTGGAGACTGATTTAACAAGAAACACGACAGGGAAAAAAGCATCCTCCAACTAAGAGTTTTTTACTACCTGAGACCAATTTACAGCACTCCTTGCCTCACATGTTGCATTTTTTCCCCCTCACAACTACAAGGTAATGCTCAACACACAAAGACAAACCCATCTGTGCAGTTTTCAGCCTGATGGTTTTCCTACACCTGAGCACAACTTGGTGTCAGCTCCTGTCGATGGTTCTAAGCAATAAATATCAGCAACAGCACATGAAGGGGAGCTGAGTAGGAACACCCTGGGGGGAAATAATCTGAGAAGGGGTTACTCTTCCTTCTACAGTCTGGTAAAGGGAACTAAATCTCCAAATCCAAGCCTTGTGTTATATGCTCTGCTCTTCCTCAGAGCGTCATGCAGGCATCTTCAACCCAAAGGACTTCTCAGAGCCCACGATCCTCCCAACAGGCACTGTCGTCTTCCTCCCTGCCTGCACCTTGCTGTCTAACCAGTGCTTGGTATTTGAGTCTAAAGGTTAATTAAGTGTGGCTGCAAGAATGAAAGGCCACAATCAATTACCGGGCCTGCTTGTCCATTTGAGTCAATTTTTAATCATGGTGATTTGGTATTTTGGGAGGCGTGGGGTGAGGAGAAGGGCGAAATTCTCTTTCTTTCCTCTCTTTTTAAAAGGTATTTATTGAAGCTGGATAATTCCCCTGTCTCCAGGCAGACAGCACGCCTTCCCTTGGCACCTGCCAACTTCTCTTGCCTTCCCTTTGTTTCTGCAGTGCTCCAGAAGAAGGGGGCAGAGACAGGGGAATGCAAGAAAAACAGGATTGAATGCATTCCCATTGCAACTTTCCAGACCTGCTTCCCCAGGATTTTCTTGTCCTAAGGCTGGAGAGTCTGGAAATGGACCCTGCACCCTCAGCTAGGGTAGCACACGTACACGTGCCCTCAGACCCTCATCTCCACAGCCCTTTGAACCCTGCCCAAAACTTCTTTGCTCCAAGATATGCACTTCCAGAAGTCACGGAGACACCCATCTACCTTCTCAGCAGATAAAGCCCCCTCAAAGCACACCCCAGGCAGCATTCCAGGCGTACCCTGCTCATACTCACACCATATACACACAAACCTTCCAAATCTGACCCACCTACACCCCTAAAACACCCACTGCCACCACACCAACACTCACCCCTTCACACACAGCCACCATCCCAAACACAACACACCCTCCCATCCTCAAACAGCTCCTTTTGCCTGTTGAAATAATTAACTATTTAAAATTCAACCAGTGCTAATCACAGCAGCCTGGGCTGTGTTCTCATTACCCGGGATCAATTCCTGTTTAATATTCACCTCCAGGGGCAGATGTGGCTGGAACAAGTTGCCAATTTCTCTGTGCTGTGCCAAAGCTAATGAGTGGCTCCTGCTATTGTAGTACAGTCACTCTCCTGTAATCAGTCAAAATAACAAGCAGCAGCACCTTCCAGGGACGCAGAGTCTTCTGCATAAATATACACAGACAGTCAGCCACGCCAATGGACTTCAAATCTCTATGAGCTATGGCCAAGGCACAGCCCTTTCCCCAGCTCCTGGCTCAGGAAGCAGCTCCTGCCTGAACAGAGCATCACAGCCATTTACAAGAGCTTGTGCACATCTGGAAGCTCCTCTGCCTTCAGAGCGTGCACAGCTGTCCCTGCATCCCTGCACACACACCTGGCACAGACACGCTCCTCGTCCCTCTCTGTCTCCAACAAATTAATTTGCCCACCAGGAGAGTGATCTGCAAAGTCATTCCTGAGGAATTCCATGTGTTGTACACCACGCACAGTAACTCTCAGCCCTGAGAGTCACCCTGCCCTTCAAACCTTTCGCCATGGAAGAAAACAGGACTCCTACAAGGCAATAGCAGGGAAAACTCACCTCTACCTGCTCCCTCTGAGGCATTCACTAATAGACCTTGCATGGGATGTGACTCATTTCCATCTCCCTCCTCTCCCACATGAGCGAAAAATGGAGATACCTGATGGAGATATCTTCTATTCCCGTGGCTTTTGTAAGCACTGGGGGAAAGCCAGCCCCATTCCTCCAGGAAGAGCAGCCTGACACATCAGGCTGGTGGGACCATCATCAAATACCAGCATGAGCAGGATGACTGACCTCACTCACAGGGACGTGAATTAGCATGGAGAAAAGTCCTCCTAAGAGTGGCCTTGATTAAAAGGATGCAATGATGAGATAAAAGGAGCATGAAGGAAGAGAGAGTGGATCTCAGCAGGGCTGTAAACATGTCACCCCCACATCAGCTGGCTCATCCGTGTGGAGGTGCCAGGGGCTCGTCATCCAGGGATGTGCTGGGAGTAGTGAGCGTCGATTCTCATCAGCCTTGAGTGGACAGGTCAAAGGACAGCAGGAAAATGGGAGCTGGCAGGAAGCTTCATCAAATGTCCAAACAAGCCCTTTTTTTTTTTTTTTCCTTAGCAGCAATTAAGGGCAGAAGATTAAACCAGGACATTGGCAGCAAGCAGTTGTCACATTGGTGGGTGAAAGGGACCTGTCCACAGGATGCATTGCTGGATGGGAGTGACCTTGGCCTTGGGAAAAACCCAAAGGGAGAGGGAGAAATGCCCACCAGCTCTGCCCATCTCCAGCCATGGCACTACTGATGGAGCAAAGGGAAATCATATCCCTGGTTCGTGTCCATCACCTCCCAACAGCTCTCAGGGAGGAGGAGGAAAACCACAGACATCTCAAGGCACTCGCTCGCTGAAAATCAATAACTGGTATTAAAAAATGGATCCAGTTCCCATTGGAACAGACTGCTCAGGGCTCTGCCATAATTCTGCAGAACAGTCAATATTTACTGTAAGTGTCTCAAATAAAGCCTGAGCTTCGATTTAGTGAGATCGTTATTGTGCGTTAATAACATGCCAATTGATTATTAAACATATTTACCCAGGGTATGAAAAATAGGCTACGAGAGGAAAGGGCATCTGATGCAGGAACACGATGTTAATTGTGCAGAGCTGCATTAGCCAAATTATCTTTCTGTCATTAGGAAACGTTTTATAAAGGCATTTAAATGTTACAGATAGAGGAACGATACATGAACATTCCAAGGAGCTGGACAAGAGGACAAATTGCATCCCATCAATGTGTCCACTTCTCCTTCTGCATGATGGTTCTCCCCAAAAAATGGAGGTGAAAGGCTTGGAGAAAACCACAAACTTTATAGATAACCCCAGTGCCATCTACTCCAAGCTCCTGGATCCCGTGTCCCTGCTGTCAGAGCGCCTGTGACAGCTCCACGCGGTTCAAAGTGACACATGGCTGCTGCTGAACAAGGCTTTGTGCTGCCTGAGGATTTTCACAGCGCACCCACAAATGTCACTTCAAGTAACACTTGTGGCTCGGCAGTCAATTCTCACTTTGAAAATACAGGGGAAAGTCAATTTCTGTGTGTTTTGCTCCTGAATCCTGCTCCTTCTGCTGAAAACCTCGCATAACCGATGGGGCTTGCTTTTTTTCCTTGTCCTTTTTCCACAAGTTCTTGATGAAATGTAAATTATCCTCAACTTTGATCTTTATGTTTCCTGGCTCTTTCTGATTATATTTCTTCCTTAACAACTTGACTTGAGCTTTCTCCAGCAGTAAAGGCTCTGCACTCCCATCTGCACTGCACAAATTACTGAGCAGCCCAGTGCAATAGCTCAGAACAGGCCACTCTCTTCCCTAGCAATAGAAATTATTTCCATTTGGAGCAATATATCCTCCTGCTCGATGGACTGCTGCTCACCAGGCATTCAGATTTTGTTCATCTTGTGCCGCAGGGCAATTTTGAATGCACCAAGCCCAGGTTGCTCAGCCACGGGATGCTGATCAAATTGGTGTTAGAAACAGGGTTCTCTTGAGCAAAAAGAGGATTGGGATGTGCAGTCTCCCACCTGCCCTGAAGCCTGTGGAGGTTTCAGTGGAAGGACTTTGTTTGGAGTTGTCCAAGGAGGAGGTGCAGCATGGGGAACCTGCAGAGCTGGTCTTTGCACTCCCTGCACATAACACTCCTCTGGCTCCATGCTGAGTACACTCATTATGTTTGGGCTACTGGACACATTTTACATACAGCTGATAATAAAAAAAACAGAAGCACAGAGAGCTAAAGCCTGACTATTTTACAATATTAAAAAAAAAAAATTAAAATTCAATTCAGAGCCAAAGCACACAATGCTCTGCACGAGGAAGCACTGCAGGCCCCATACCTACCCCCTGTCTGCCCAGCCTCAGCACAAACACCAGCACTCTGCATACCTGGGTTTGATCCTGGTCTCCAGGCAGCAAAGGAAGGCTGGATAATTCATGTGTTCTCACAGGCAGCGAGAGAAGAAAGGTATAACTTGCCTTCAGGCTTCCCACCCTTCCTCCCAAGATGCTCCTGGCTGGTGTGGCTGCCAAGACTTTCTACTTTAAGCTCAAAAAATGTGATTCTCAGTGTCCTTTGTAGGGGGCATCTTGCAGGGATCCCACTGCCAGCTCCCCTCTGCACACCAAGCCCCACCATACTGACAGAACCACCTCCTCAGCCCCTTGTGCTTTCCACCTCTCCATTCATCTAAAACCCTGAATCCTGGAAGTGCTCAGTGCTCTGTCAGCACCTTTCATCAGAGGATTTCAGAGCATTTTCCAGACATACACAGAACAAGCCTCCCCAGTCCCCTAGGAGGAGGGTAAGTAAGATTAAGATTAATCCCAGTTCAGGAAATGAAGGCCTGAGAGCTGAGGAGAGGGAAAATAAAATAAAAGCAATGCAAGAAATCACAGTGGGTCCCCAGTGCCTTCAATTTGCCTTCCACTGGTTGAACTGAGATGCCCAGACCTTGAAACACAGCCATGAATCCCAGCACCACCCTGGGCTCAACAGAGACCTCAACCCCCCTGCTCCCCCGAGCTCCTCTCCAGCATTATTCCACCCCTGCTTCCCTGTCCTCCAGAGAGGCTCGGGAGAGACGCAGCCATGACAAACTCCCCGGAGATACATGGACCTGTTTGCAGAATATGACTTTTTGTTGCAGTGTTTGATGGAGAGGGAAAGTTTCCCTGGGAAGAGACGGCTCTGCAGCAGGCACCGCCGGTGCCGGAGGGAAGGTGACGGATAGGGTTGTGGATGGCTCTCTGTTACCTCTGCTGTCTGCCTGAGTGCTGCTGGAATGAAGATAATCTATGAGCAGCAGCGAGCATCAGCACTGCTCGCTCCCCTGTATAAATCAGGAGGGCGAAGCCGTATTGAAGGCAGCGCTCCCGAGCCTTCCTCCTGCCTGCCCGCAGCATTATCCATCTGCTGCTGAAGGTCAAAGAAGCCTCCAAGAACAGGATAATCACTACAGAGAAGAGGGTTACACTCCATCACTCGCAGGGTGGAGACAGGATGAGCATGGGAAGGGTGCAGGTGTCCTGCCTTGCTGCTCTCCCTTCTTCCCACCCACACGTGAATCCATCCCTGCTTCCACTCAGGCTGAGCTCAGCCTGTGGGAGCATCAAGACGTTCTTGGCAGTGTTGCCTGCAAGGGCTGAGTGGGCTTTTCAGCTTTTTATTTCACCCCTGTCATGATGTGAAGCCCTTGGCCTGGAGGAGCAGAAAAGGTTTCACGCCTCTTTTCCCTCCAGGACTGAGACAACTGAGGGAATAGAGCGAGTTTCCACCTGGGAAACAGCTAGCCAGGCAAGAGGAGAGGAGGAGTAAGGCATTAGAGGACACATTTCTGAGACCCTAAGGAAGGGCTCTGGCAGCAGGAAGCATCACTACTGATGTCTCTTAAGAAACTCCATCCCTACATCCATGGAGGGACACTCAGAGCTGGGCAGAGGATGAAGCCCAACCCCAGCAGACTGAGGGTATCCTGCACTGCCAGGCTGTGATTTATCAGCCCTGTTGACACAGTCAATAACCTCATCCCTCTTTTTGACACGGCTGTGATGGAAGACGAGGTCGGAGGGTGTTCACCTGAGGTGTGACTGATGGTGGGGAAGAGGCAGACTCCCCCCAGCTGCCCGCCCTGAGGACAGCCTGGCCCTCATCCACCATAAAGGTCCTTCCCTCCTAGAAGTTGGCAATGGCCTTAATTTATCTGCTGAAGAACTTAATTATAGTCAGTGCCCAAAACAAGCTGAGCGAATCACCGAGTCTGCCCCAGATCCTTCTGTCGTCCCTTCATCTCAGCCAGTGCCCAAAACACCCCATGACTTCCCCACCCTGCACCATTTCCTACACAAGAGCCACCTATTCCTTACTTGTTTCCTTCTGTATCATTCTGCATAGCTATTCCTGCCCATGTGGCAGAGGAGTGTGTACAAAAACCAGCCCCATCCCTCTTTTTGGGACATGGTTCTTTCTCCCAGCCAGTTCAAGGGTGCTCTTTTTAGCACACTGGGACTTTACAACCCCACCATAAGGAAAAGCAGGATGGCCTTAGGAAATCCAGGCTTGGTACTTGTGGCATTTGTCTCTGCCAGTCAACAACCATAATTGGTCCCCGCTTTAGGGAGGGAAAAGAAATAACCTACCTCCAAAAACACCTCTCCAATCAATAAGAATTTGTCCTTTGCATCTGTGGCACGGTGGCTGGGGGCTCCCTGGGGCTGCTGCCAGCCTATTTTTCTTTCCTTTCTCTGGCCCATCGTTTAAGCCTGGTGCTGAGCTTCACCTCTGGACCCTCTCTCTTCCCCAAGCCGATCAATAACTAACCCTCTGCTAATGACCTTTCCATCCCTCTGGAGGAGCAGATCCGTCAGAGAGCAGGGACGAGCCAGGAGCTAGCTCATCCCTTCTTGGACAGTGACTAATTGCTGCCATTAGATGCAGAATTACAGACAAAGAATGAAGGCAAGGAAATGACTGACCCTATGTTTAATGCAACCGGTGTCCGAGTGTCCATCGCTGCCGCAGTGCTGGGGGAATTGAAATGCAGCAGGGAGGCCAAAGTCCTCTCCTGGCCATGCCTGGGCCAGCTAGGCTGCCCAATTGCACTCCCAAGCCAGGCCAGTTATTCCTTACCAGAGAAAAAGATGTTGCTGGTATCAGCAAAACTTCCCCTCCCAAAAACATGACTGCTCTCACTCAGACTGAGTATCTTAGACTGGTTAAAAATCTCCTGCAGCACACCAGTGGGCATTTCTCTCCTCCTAAGACTCATTTTTAAGAACTCTAGAACAACTCAGAGCATGGGCAATATTTTTCCCCTGTAGCTGAAATGCTTGTTTAATCACCAAGAGGCACTTTGAAGGGAATGAGGAAAAATTCCTCCCTGTGAGGGTGGGGAGGTCCTGGCACAGGTTCCCCAGAGTGTTGCACTGGAAGTATTCGAGGCCAGAGTGGATGGAGCTTGGAGCAACCTGGAATAGTGAAAAGTGAGCCTGCACATGGCAGGGGGTGAAATGAGATGAGCTTTAAGATCCCCTCCAACCCAAACCAGTCTGGGATTCTACTAAAATGTAAAAAAACACTATTCCATATTAAAAAAAAAAAAAATTAAATTAATACCCGCAAGTGTTTCAACCATCCCTTCTCCACAGCACAGCTGCTCTGCAGCCTCTCTGAGCCCAAACACAGCCCAGCCCAGCTCTGACAGCAGCAACACAGCTGGGATGGGCACACAGCTCCATTGTGACCAGTGACACTGGTGCAGGGCTGCTGGAGCCTGGGACACACCAAGGGCAAACAGGCAGATCCTTTTGATTTGTACACAGAGAAAACTGACTTGGAAAGTCACTGGAAGAGCATAGACTAGCAATTCCCACCAGTGTGGAAAGCAGGGAAAGTTTTTTATTTCTGCTGTCGTCACCACTGCTGTTTTCCTCCCCCCAAACCCCAGGCCAGACCATCTCTTTTTGTAAAGCAAGCCTCTGATATGGAAAATTTCAGCAGCTTTCAGCGCACAGCTGAAGCAACATATTCCCATCTCAGCTTGGCCTGCCTGTCTTTATGCATCTGATTGAGCCTGGAGATCTGCAACTCTGCCAGTTACAGCTTTGCTTTAGACTCCGAATCAAGTTTCTGTGTGCTGGGCTCTTTTGTGGGGGATTTCTAAGCCCTGAACTGCCAAGCACAGAGTGAAACAGTCAACGCAATTATTCTGTGCTGGATCAAGCCCAGGCGAAAAGCAGCAGGCACCTTTCTGCCTGCTCCTCGTGAGTTTAGACCATGAATTTACGGAGGAATCAGTGCAAATTGTACAGCTGAGCAACAGGATTCTATTCAGCTCAAAGAGGGTTGGTAAAACACTGATGGCAGCAGCTCTGCCTGGTTTTCTGTACCTCAGCTGAGCAGGTGTGGAGGTGCTGGACCGATGCCGGGCACGACCCTTTGCTCCAAAAAAATCCCTCTGGGCTCGACAGACTCAGCCTCCTGTGGAACTACGACCACCAGGCTGGACACCACAATGTCCCAACACTCTGCACCTTGGGACTGGCAGTCACAAAGCAGTTTGGGTCCCTGGCAGACCACAAGAGGAGCTTCGCTCGGGATTTGCTTTTGCAGTCCGGAGCGGATGGCTCCCCTGTCTTTGTTAGGATAAGAAATGAGTGGTCATTGGAGTCAAAGCAATTAAGAAGAGTGATTACTATGACACAGGGTATCTTTCTTCCCTGCCTGCTGTCTTGCTTAATTTCCCAACTCGGTGCCTTTCCTGAGAAAGCTCACATGGAGGTTTTAACCTGCCAAGGAGGTTTGTCCTCCATCTCTTCTGCAGCTGCCACCCCTCACTTCTCTCCCTGCCTCCCTCACCCCTCTGCCAGCCACATTTAACCACAGCACAGGATGATCTACCAAATTTAAAAGAAAATAAACATTTAGCATCAAATCTTTGCTCTGGTGCAGTAAATGTTTCTCAGTGCATCCCCTCCTGCTCTGCCAGCCCTGCTCCACACACGGCTCTGTGGCAACTCTCCTGCCTGGGGCCCTGTTCTAACAAGGCAGAAAGAAGCAAGACAGTGAAGGGTCGTATTTTGGGCTTTTCCTTTTTCCCCCCAAAGCCATTTCAAATGTCCCTTGTGGGAGAAGAATGCAGGAGACATTTTCTAAATATACACACTCGTATCTTTCTCAGGAGCAATATCATCGGCTGCAGACAGAGACAGGAGGTACAATTGCTGAGACAAAGAGAGATTAGACAGACTAAGAGCAGAGAAAAATGTGCATTTAAAGCGTGATTGATCTAGAAAGACTTCCAAGTGCCTTGTGAGTAGAGTAAAACTTTGCAACATCATGCTCCAAAGTGCACCCACTCCACACTCAACGTTTTTCAGTGAACCCAGTGGAATATTAAACTGCCAAAAATCCAAGTTAAAATTCCCTTGGGTAGGAGGAGAGCAAAGTGCCAGGCTTTCTTGTGGCCACTCACCTTTCACCAGCAGCTCAGAAAAGCGGGATCCATTCCCTGCACCCAGTGATACAAATCACCAGCACCAGGATGAGCCCCCCCATCCTGCACCCTCAGTACCACCCAGCCCAGGAGATGATTTCCCAGAGACAGAGCAAATGTGCCCAGCAGACGCAGCTCCTGGGGATTCCAGGAGCTCCACAGACTCACAGCTACATATCTACAAAGCAGCATTGTAATCTCAAAGGCAGATACAGCCTTGTTTGGGTGCTCTTTGGCACAGGTCAGAGGACACAGGCACAAGGGACAGGAATGTTCCCATCAGCAGCGTTGGTCTCTGCCCTCCCTCTTCTCCCAGGAGCTGATCCTGGTGATGACTGATCCAAAGTGAAGGATGCTGAAGTGAAACTGTGTCTCTCTATCCCAAGAAGCCTGAACTGCTTCCCTCCCACCACCCCATTGCTATTCACTCACACACAGCGAGGTTTATGCTCTGCTTGATTGGCACGCACTTAATTAACATTAATGGAGCACTCGCATCACGATCCAGGAGAGATTGGGAACCCCAAAGTATACTAAATCTAAAGAATTACAGAAGAATTCATGGCCTAATTACAGTGTATTGTTGAAATACTACTTAAATACAGTGATTATTAAAAGCATATTATTGATTGGGGTTTAACTGCTATGTAAATAAATCTCGTGGAGGCAAACTGAGCTACAAATTCATTACTCAGCCGTAAATCCTCGATAAATATTTTTTCATAGAATCAGTTGTTCTTTATTATACAATAAATGTCTTATTAAGCCAAAATTAATTGTGTATTTGGGGAAACTTCATTGAAGGCTCCCTCCCCTCTGTGTGCCACACGGGTGCTTTGCCAGATGTCCTTTTAATATCCCCCTTCTCAGCTACCTGTGCCCCCGGGGCTGGTGGGGAGCAGGTGCCGTGTCTGCCTCGTGCCAGAGCAAATCCAGGAGGCACAACGTCAGGAGAGATGTGGTCCAGCCATCTGCAAGCCCTGGCAATTAGCAAAGCTCATCAGTTGCCTCCTCCTTTCCCAACCCAGCTCCCACAGGATCCCCCCTTTTCCCACGCTCCCTCCTGTGACGTGCCAAGAGCACGGCCAAAGTGCCCCATCCTGGCAGGGCAAAGCCCACCACGTCTTGGGCAGCCAGATGACATCTCCCAGTAGAGCTGGTCAAAAAAGTAAACAATTTAAGCCAGAAATGATGAAATTTTAATGAATTTCCCATGTCTTTCACAAGTGCAAGCAGCCAGGCTCTGTAACTGGGCAATTTTCATGGGACCCAGCAGCTAAGAAAGAAAGAATATGAATTCCTCTTTGGGCATGAACTATCATGATGAATAATAAATAAAATAAAAAGCAGCAATATTTTGCATCTACCAAGAGCTTTTCATCTGTAGAGCTCAAAATGATTTACAACAAAAAGTAAGTGTTAGAGGTGTTAGGAAAGCAGAATTTCCTTCCTCTGGGAAATCTCTGTAGTTCAACATTTGTTTTCATCTTGAGATAGGGTGAGAAGTTGAAAGGTTTTTCTGGAATCATCAGTTCCACAACGCTGAAATTCAGAAATGGGGACTTTTTTTCTTTGTTTCATCAAACCGGGGCGTTGTACCAAACTGCATTTGCAATGTTTTGATGTACCAGTTTCAAACAAAAAAGTCTTAGTTGGATTTTCTCCAGGAAATAAAAAAACCTGCGGCATAATAGATGCTCCTGTTTCCAGCCCATTCCTATCACCACAGATGTGGATCTCAGCAAAACTCGGTTTCTTTATAGAAAATATTTTTTCTCATTAAAATTCACCCAGATCTAAGATTCCTAAAGTTCCTTTTCCAGACAAGGAAACCAGAAGGCTGCAAAGGTGGGACTAAGCTCCCATGGAGCAGGAGTACAGCATTATAGAATCATAACATACGCTGAGTTTGAAGGGTCCCACAAGGATCATTTAATTCCAGCTCCTGGCCCTGCACGGACACCCCCAAATCCCATTCTGTGCTGTGTTTTCCAAAGGCTCCTGGAGCTCTGGCAGCCTCAGGGCTGTTGCCCATTCCCTGAGGAGCCTGGGAAGTGCCCCACCACCTTCTTGGGGAAGAACCTTCTCCTAAAACCCAACCTAAACCTCCCCAGGCACAGCTCCAGCCATTCCCTCCTGTCACCAGAGAGGAGAGACCAATGCTGTCCCTCTGCTCCCCACCAAGAGGAAGCTGCAGACGGCCATGAAACCTCCCTCAGTTCCCATTCCCATACAACAATCCCCATCCTCATCTGGCCTGTCCATCCCAGAAGGCAGGAGGGGCAATCTCTGCCTGCGCTGTGCTTTGTCCTGAGCAGGTGAAAAAACGAGCTGGGTCTGTACACAACAACATCAGGATGGGAAAGGCTGAATCCATCTACTGGAGAAAAACGAATGCTCTCATTAGAAAGCTTAATTATTAACATCAGCCTCCAGTTATTCTGCCTGACACTTGCTTCATTTCTGTCTCCAGAGCTATTGCTCTTTGCAGACCCACGGCACACGCTCCCTGTCTGAGCCTTGCTGGTGGCTGCTGTATGAATTTCCCTGCCCACCAATCCCCCAATCCCCAGGGAATCGATATCCCCTCATTCCTAATGCCTCAAACAAACAACGAGCCCCCTTCTTCTGCCTCCTCAAAATGTTTGTAAAGGCTTCATGCCACGCAGAAGGAAACGAGACAGCGACAGGACAGGATCATATATATTTTCCTTGACGTGCCATTTATTGGAAACACATCAGTAGCTTTTCCAGAGCTCCTGATGGAGAATTGATCGCTGGGTCATAAAACTAAATTGTGGTGCTCATAAGAAGAGTAAACACAGGAGTTGGTGGAGGGAGACCGCAGTGAGGGCAGAGCTGCAGGAGCAGCTGCCTCCATCTCTGCTTAAAGGCTCCAGGGATTTGGGAGTCCGTGGGATAAATTGGATCAATGCTGAGCTTCCCCTGAGAAACCATAAATCCCTAAATAACCAAGTGCACAGCCCTTTTTGGACACCACCAAAATGGGAATGAGTGAGATGCCTACCAAAGGTGCCCTAAGAATGAGGGCAGGAGCCATCCTGGCGCCGCCACACCCTCCCCAGCACTGGCAGCGTGT
This sequence comes from Brachypodius melanocephalos, assembly GCA_013398615.1. Classification (NCBI taxonomy): domain Eukaryota; kingdom Metazoa; phylum Chordata; class Aves; order Passeriformes; family Pycnonotidae; genus Brachypodius; species Brachypodius melanocephalos. Next base: position 486,257 of record VZSR01001113.1, on the reverse strand, counting down.
CTAAGGCAGCACACACGGATCTGGGAATGTAAAAGCTGAGGAGGAAGAGTGCTTTTTGCTTCCACTTTCCTGTCTGCCCAAGGGTTTGAGCACATTTTGCCCTATACTCCGTGAGACACGTGGCCCAATTACACAGCAATCAATTTTGGGAGCACTGAGGAGATAATGGAGTGATAAGGAACAGCCACTGCGGATTTGTCAATAGCAAATCATGTCAAACCAACTTAATTTCCTTTTTTGACGGTGTAATTGGTCTCCTGGATCGGAGGGGAGGAGGCAGCAGATGTGATATACCTTGACTTCATTAAAGTGCTTGACATCGTCCCGTGTGACATCCCCTACAAGGGAAGCTGGGAAGAAAGCTCAGGCAGCACCAGGGGTGGAAATGTCATCAGCTGAACTGACACGGGGAGCAGCTGCCAAGCATCTCCCATCACTGAGGAGGGCGTTTCAAATGGCTTCCCCTCGTCTCCCACAGGCCAGAGCCTCTTTGCTTAATATTTCAGAGGTGCTGGAGATAATAAAGAAGGAAGCTCCAAAAATGAGGATCAGAATTCAAAATATTGATGATAAATTAGACTAACAATAAAAAAGGAAAATATCAGTGAGATGAAATTCAATAAAGACAACTGCAGAGTAATACAGTGAGGATGAAGAAATCAAAGGCCAGGTAGCTGGCAGTGCTGTGGAGCAGGGTGTGCAAACAGACACTCAATCACCAGGTAAACATGAGCAGGGTTGAGAAGAGCAGCAGGCCCCAGCTTGGGACACCAGCTCCCAAGGAAAGCCACATCCCTAGCAGGAATGAGCTGAACTGGGGGATTGTGAGTTATCTTCCTCTTGGAAATGTTGAGAATGAATTAAAGATCCACCTGAAATATTCTTGACTCTTTATTAGCAAGACGATGGTGGATCTCTTGATCATCACAACAAACAAGAGGTTTTCTCTCTGCTGCCTTCAGCAGATCTGAACCATGAAAAAGCTGAGTCCTGCCTCTAACAAGGTCTCTAAATCCATCCTAGCAGCTGGTTAGAAAGCACCTACGTTTAAGAACTGCTTTTTCTGCTAAATGCCAGCAAAGCATTGTTACAAGAGAGCAACAGGTGGAGAAAGAACTAAGGGTTAGACAATGTTTGGACTGATATTTTCTAAGTCAGCTCTGAGACAGATGTCCTCTTCTTATTAAAATTAATGGGAACTGAGCATCCCAGTCTCCCAAGTGACTTTGAAAATCTCAGCCTTGCTCCTCATTTCCTGCCCAGCAACTATACAACCCCCTCTTTCCTTCCACCCCAGCACTGCCAAGAGAACCAGGGTCACAAAAAGCGACATTTGCACCAGAATAAATTATTGGCTGGGGTTTTTTTGTTTTGTTTTTTTCCCCTCTTTTCACTCATCTCCCTTTGATTCTGCTAGCTCTGTAATTTACATACATATAACTAATTGCACATTAGGAAACAAAGGAGGGGAGGAGAGATGAGAGCTCAGATCTCCTGCAATCCAGGTTGGATGGGCACCTATCCCAGGGACAGCCCTTCCTACTTGATATCCACAGGGCCAGCAACTCTGCTGAGGGCATCCATCCTCTGCCTGCAAAGCAAATCACACCTGCAAGCCCCCACAGCCCCGGCCCTGGGGAATCACATCAACCAAACCCAGGCAATGTGCAGGGATCACAGCCAATATCATTCATGAGCAAATGAGATCCCAAACACTGCCCGGCCAGTGAATAGACCGGTTAAAAATGCACTTGGCAGGAGGGAGTTCTGACACAGCTCTTCATAACCAGGAGGAAAATGCACCAAGAAAAAGAAGAGTAAACAAACTGATAGACTTCTCTGCACCACCTGCCCTGAAGGCACTAAAATATTCTCCATCCATTATTCTGAATAAGATGGACAGGAATTGACTCCTGGCCCAGCTGTGCTGCTGTGGATGCTCAGGGCTTCCCATACAGCTGTGGGGTGATGTGAGGAACAGCCAGGCTGTCACCTCAGTTGCCTGGTGTAGAGGGAATATTCATTTAAGCCCTCTGGGATCATCTGCCCAAAGATATCCTTCACTGGATACAGGTCATGGAGCCATTAAAAGCCCCACTGTGCACCCAGTGCCAATAAAATCACATTAAATGCACCTGGAAGGACTGCAGGCCTCCACATCTGCTGCAGCTGGAGCAGAAGGGGCAGGTCTCCCCAGGTCACCTTCCCATCCCCATCATATCAGGGCTCTGGAAAGGTGCCAAACCCTTCACACCTTTCTTCTCCCAACCCTCACATGGTGCAATATCAAGGTACTTGGAGACTGGCAAACACAATCCATTGGTGACCTGCTCCAGGCTCAGAAAAGAGGTGTGAAGCTCCTAAAAGTGCTGGGAGCAGGAACAAACCTCTCCCATGCATTAATCATGGCTTGATTTTGAACACTTCAGGGTAGACAGGAGGAACTGATGACCTGAACACCCTCTCTCCAGGTCACCACAGGTTCCTTCCCTCTGCATCCCCTCATCTCCCAGTCTGGGGTCAAGACATCCCGAGCTGACAGCAGCTCAGAAAGAAGCAGCAAATTGGCCAAAAGCTGATTAATTCCTCCCTTTGCTTTTCCAACCATCCTGAGATGGCAGCAAGAGGGAGAGGATGAATCACGGCAATGCCCAGGTATGGTGAGGAGGAGGAGACACAGAGTGAGCCTGAGTGTCACCTGCAAAAGACACATCCTTGTGGGACTAAATTGGATTCAATATAATAAACTATCATCTTGAAACGAGTGCTCCAATTGAGTTTTGATGTAAACACTAATATTTTCTCCACTCTGCTATTCTCTTCCACGGAGATCTCATGTTTATTTCACTATGTGTCCTACCTACTATTGCTCTCATACATCAAAGGGTTCGAGGACAAGGAGCCTGATTTTGAAAACATTATTCTTTTAAAGATTTATTCGCTCATCTTGACCACCTCCTCTGCTGAAAGGGAGAAGCTCTCCATAAATTATTTCAGTGCCCTATGTAAAACATGCACGTGCATGCCACCCTCAGCTCAGCAAACTTTGTGAGGAGACCTCCATCCCTTCTCCCTCCTGGTTCATGCTCTTCTGAGAGCCTTCCTTGCTCTCTCCATGCTGGACTACTCCAATTACCACCCTAATCTCATCCTGTCCTGATCCCAAACAGGAAGAAGCTGTGACATACCCAAGGTCATATGGGGACAGTGTGGCAGAGAAGGGCTCTCCAGGCACTTTGATGTCCTAACCTGCACTTCTGCCCAGGTAAAACCTGTCCTGGGGCTCAGCCTAACACCTCTAAACCCTGCTCAGAGCTCTGTGTGGCAGTGACATCCACCAGAGCCCCCGTGGCCTCGCTGAGAAGTGTTGGCTCTAAGCAGTGCAGGCAGACACATGTCGGGGAGATGAAGAATTCATCTCCTCGTTTTGTAGCCACAGAGCCTGACTCACTCAGGGTCACCAAGGACAGCTGCAAGAAACATGAAAAAACTTTGCAAAGGCCGAGTAACAGGCAGGTCTTTGAGGAGCTGCACATGCAAAATTAACCGCCCGCTCCCTCTGCCCCTTCACGGCAGATGCTGGAAGCACTCAAAGGACGCTACGTTTATTTAAAATTAAATAAAAGAAGCTAATTTCGGCATGCAAGAGCAAGTGCACCTGGGGGACTCCTTGCTTCAGGGCACTGCCAACAGAAGAGGAGTAACGAAGTTAAGAAAGCAATTAAGAAACTGCTGCAGACACTCGGTGGGAGGTTGGCTGCTCCTGAGTGAAGCGCAGCATGCACAGTGATGAGAGGAGATTGCAGCCCCACTTCTGCCACCCCACAAACCCAGGAACTGCCTATCTCTGAGCCCACCCAAAGCCTGCAGTATGCAAGCAGTGCTCGGGCTTTGTCCTGCTCCTCAGAGCATGGATGTGCCCTTTCAGTCTCACCTGCTGGCCTGGAAACTGGAGGAAGGAAGCACACCTTGCCCACCCTGAGCCCACAGCTTGGAGAGAGCTGGAGCAAGAGGAGCAGGGCATCATCCGGAGACCCTGCCACAATCAGGGAGCCGAGAGATACATCCTAAACATCCAGCTGAGCATCTCCTTCTCTTCTCTTTGCATCCCTGGAGTCGAGCTAATTCTGCTCCAGGGCTCAAAGGGTGGGCACTACCAGCCTTTCACCACTTGTAGGATGGGGAAAGCTACAAGCACTACGGAGGGTGGTGGGATAACCTATGGAGCGAGGATCCAGAGCTTCCTGCGTGTTGTGTGGAGTTTTGTCAGCACCGTGTGGAAGAGCTGCAGCACTGCACGCTGCTCACAGCTCCTCACCCGCACGGATCCGCACGGAGCGCACGCACCCGCACCTCCCTGCGGCTGGGTCCTGCTCTGATACACCTGCCCCGTGCAGCACAAGGCTTGGCATCCCGCGGGATGGATGGATCCAGGGAGGATGCCCCAGCACCCAGGAGGATGCACAGCTGCCTGCAAGGCACAGGCGTGAGGACAGGGAGCATCAGAGGGGGGCACACAGAAGAGAGAGGCTGGGAATGCTGAACAGCCCTCAAGGCTACTCTCGGACTAAAATTACCCACCACAGGCTGCACGCTGTGTTCTGGCTCTTGCAGCCCTTTGCTCCTCAGTGACTCATTGATATTTTGAGGCTGGAAGAGATGGTCCTGACAATTTTTTTGCCTGGCTTTGGAATAAATGGCAAACAGTGATTCAGAGCAAACTCCGGGTGTCCAGTGCCTGGTCCATGCAGGGAGTCCATGGAGATGAGAAGAAGCAGGGCTGAGAGCATTCCCCCAGTCCCTTTCAAAGTCTCTCCTCTCAGCCCAGGTGGTTTCTCTCTGTGAGAAGCCCGAATGCAAATGGAAGCAAAGTAAAAATGTTCAAAGGCTTCAAAAACCTTTGCATGAGATCTGTGCAGGCCCAGGGGTGCTCCTGCTTCTCTCTCCACTCACACTCTTGCTCGAGGTCTCAGCCAGAGCAGCCTCCCCAGTCCCTTGTGCTGTTTGAACATGGGCACATGCTCTGACTGCAGGCTGGAGCAAACCCAGGGAAGGAAATCCATGGCCCCCGAGGGAGGCACAACCTTGTGCACACACAGCGTGTCTGAGATGGCTCAGTGAGCTCCAGCTCAGATTACTGAGCCTTCCCCAAATCATCACCCCCAGAGCCCCCAGGAGCAGGGAATATTCCCCCAAAAGCCAATATTTAATCTGTTAGTTTGCCCATATTGATGCAAAGGATTTGGAGAGCCACGGATACTCCCAAGCTTTGGGGCTCTCTCTTCCACAGAAAGATAAAGAAAATGAAAACATTCCTCAGACCAAGAAGAAAGACAAGACCAGTAAGATCAAAGCCCACAGCAGGTTTAAACCCACCAGGACATAACTCTGTCCTTTCCCATTCCCTCTGCCCAGCCAGGATACCCTGAAACACTCCCTGCTCCTCTGGCAGCCTAAGGGCAATGTGGGAATGGTTTTGCTTTTCCTTTCCTGTCAGACGGTCTCAAATCAGGATTTTCTGAGCACAGGTTCATGACTGCAGAAAGAAACCTGCTTTATATTTGTGTGCCGTGGGACACTGAGTAACAGAAGGGCATTTCTGGCTCAGCAGTGGCCCAACAGAAGCTGAAATGTCAAGCACAGCTGACATGCATGATTTTCCATTGATTAAGATGACAAAGTTCGGCCAAAAGCTTACGGAGACCGATTACAGAGGCCTGATGCCATCTAATCTAAGCCTTGGTTCAGTAGCTTTAGGCCTAAATCCTCGCTCAGTCTGCAAATGATCTGTGCTTCCTTGGTTATCTCCACCAACTCGGAGAAAAAGCAGTCATGTAAAACCACACACGGAAAGATGCTAAGGAATTCATGAATAAAAAAATAAACATATGTTTATTTTCCCAAGGCTGTTCCTTGGGAAAGAGAAAAAAAAATCAAAAGGAGATGGAAGGAGCTCCTCCAAGCACCCTGATAGGTAAAACCACACCTTGAGGCCCTGGCAGCGCAGCAGTGCCAGCAGGAGCTGTTTAGCTGAGGGTCTCACCCCTGTATCAACAATAAATACATCTGTAATAAATATGCAAAGTTGTAACTGATTTGCATTGACATTTGGACTGGGGGGAGAGCCGAGGGGAGAAAGAAATAAAGTCCATTACAGCGCGGAGTAATTTAGGATATTACCACCAGCATCTGAATTACAAATCTACCTCTCATTACTGGTATGTTAACCGGGAAAGGCAGCTTCTCCACAACATGCAAGGCAGAGTTTATTAGCATGAATTTGCATAATAATTAGCTCTGCAGCAAGCAAAGGCTGTTGTGCCTTTCAAAAAGCCAACTTTCAATGTCAATATCCAGCCCCAGTTTGGCTGCTGCCCTTGGGCCCTCGAGCAGTGAAACCCCTCAGCCACTGCCATGTCCCTGCTACTGGTGCCTGGTGGGATCCAGGGAGGTCCTGCCTCATCCCAGAGATGCTGGGAGGCACAGGAGAGCCCCTCGGGAGGGGTTTTGGCCAGAAAACCTCACTGTACAAAGAGTTTCTGCATTGCACAAAGGTTCTCTGCACTCCATGAAAAGTCCCTTTATGCCATGGAGAGTCTATGCATCTCATGGAGAGTTCCTGCATCCTATAAAGAGTCCCTGCATCCCATGGAGAGTTCCTTTCCCTGCTGGATAGTTACAAAGAGCTCCCAAAATGCCCGTTTAAAGTACCTCCATCCCACTGCTCTCCAACCATGCCATGATGAAGAAAAGAGGGTGATCACAGAGGGAATTGCATTTATTCTCCATCGACCCAAGCTGCCTGCCAGAAGGATGATACTGATCCAGCCTGGCATTTTCCAAGTAGCCTTATGCCAATCACAGAGTCTTTACTAACCAGAATGGGTTAAAAAAAAAAAAAAAAGGCAAAAACATGATGCTATTTTAGTATTTTTGCTGAAACTACAAGTTTCACCTTCTAGGGCTCTATCTATAAATATATACATATGTAGGTGTGTTTCAAATGCAAATATCTCAATTTGAACAAGCCAAAGAAAACTCGCTTGCTGGTGGAAGGAGACTGCACTATTTTGTTTCTCCAAATGTTTTCTTTGATTTTTTTTTGGTTTTTTTTTCACAGCTTTTCAGCAGAAAGGCTTGCCTGGAAAAACTTGCTCTCTCCAGTTCCCAGTGCTGCAGGCAGCCTCGCTTACCTTGCATGATCCAAGCTTTCTGCTTCAAGAACTTCTGGGGTCACACCAAACACACTTTGCTTCACAAAGGATGGAGCTGCTGTTCCTGCTATTTTAAAGACAACGTGCCTCAATTTCCCCTAAAATGAAATTATTCCCAAGCAGGGACTGAGCTGATCATTTCTAGATAGCAGCATCTCAGAGTCGGATTGAACTCGGCTGTCTCCAGCATAGGAAAATCCTTATGCCAGCTCTAAAAAAGAAAGTAATTACCCAGCTAAGTCTCAGATCTGCCATCTCCAGGCCTTGGGCTGCAAGTCCTGCTCTCTGCAGCCTCTCCCCACCTCGACACACACAACTCCTGACCAGCGGGAGCCGTGACGCACCAGCTTTGCCTTTCAGCATCTCTCCGTGCTAGAAATAGACCTCTCAGAAAGAGCTTTTTTCGGCCTGATGCTGTCCCCAGTCCCGTTTTCATCAGAAACCCTTTTAACTCACCATCTCAGGGTGTCAGCAGCTACAGAGAGGATAAAACTACTTTAGAAGATGCAGCAACTCCTCGCTCTAAAACCTGGGTCCTACGTACCCTTGAAAACCACACCTCAAAGGAACAGCACCCCTAAATACATTCTATTCTGCTATTATTTCAGACAAGCATAAATAGGGTGGTATAAATGGAATCTGAGCAGCAGCAAATAAACCTCAGCACTTCTGCATGTCCTGAAAGATTAGGAAAAGAGAAATTATGCACGTTTGAACCACTCAACATCCTCTCAGCTAGCGGAAAGCTTCACAATTCCCTGTCCTTGAAAAACAGGCGGGGAATAAAAGGAGGAAAGTAGGATGCACGTTCTGAGAGGGCGGAATAAGGCAGCTGGGATGAGCCGGTGCTGGGGAGTGGCGGCACTTCCCCGGCTTCTCTAGGAGGTGCGGTCGCACAGGGCCGGGCTGTGCCGGCTCCAGACCGACACGAGATGGTGCTGCTTCCCCGGGCACGGGCAGGGATGCGGGGCCGGGATGCGAGAGCGGGCTAGGATGGGGATGCGTCTGCCCGGGCAGGAATATGGGACGGGGATGAGGCCGGCGGGGCAGGGATACAGGTGACCAGGCAGGATGCAGGTGACC
>VZSR01001113.1:438517-477627 GCA_013398615.1 Brachypodius melanocephalos | reverse complement strand
CAGGGATGCAGGTGACAGGGCAGGGATGCAGGTGACCAGGCAAGATGCAGGATGCAGGGCAGCAATGCAGGGCAGGGATGCTGTTGTGAAGCCAAGGATGCGACTGCCCGGGCAGGAATGAAGGGTAGGGATGGGGTCACTGGCACAGAGATGAAGAGCAGAACGGCAGAGGTGTGGTTGCATGGGCAGAAATACAGAAATGCAGGAATTCAGGAATGCAGGGAAGCTGGGGCAGGAATGAGAGTGGCCAGGGCAGGGATGTGGCTGCCTGGGCAGGGATTCAGCTGCCCAGGCAAGGATGCATCTCCTGGCACAAGGATGCAGAGGATCCTGGTGCCTGGGCAGGAATGCAGAGCAGCAGAAATGCAGGGCAGCAGGAATGCAGGGATGAGAGCTGACAGAGCAGAGATGAGACTGGCTGGAGCAGGGATGCTCCAAGTCCCCTCTCTTTGCAGCCCCTCACATGCCTGTACTGCACCCACCAAGGAGCAGATGAGGGAAATGCAGATGGGAAGAGCTGGCAGGAGCCAGTACAAGTTCCTGCAGCTCCTGGTTTTCAGTTCATTTAAAGTCTGTTCATAGAAAGAGAGAGAGATGGGTAAATAACTCTATTCCAAAGCACTCTCCACCTCAAGAGATTTGCTCTCGAAGAAGGAAATGCTGAGGTTCAGAGAGAAAAAAAAAGTCTGCTTAAAAGTTGAACAAGTGAAAAGGCATCATAAACCACATAAACACTTTTATTTTTCCTGTGCAAGTAAATATTTGTTCCCAACTTGGGCTTCTAAAGAAAAGTTAGGGAAGCTGCTCCTAATTTTTTTATGAGATTCTGCTATAAAAGACACATACCATGCATGTTTTTCCTTTTGGAAAAACACGGAGCTGAGGATCCAGCAGAGCTCATCAGCAATCCAATACCCGTGTGAGAAACCCCTGGATAACAAACCCAGACAGGGACATGGGGGGAGAAGTGGGGAATGAACATTTGGAAGAAGACGATTCTGTAGTGAATTTAAAAGGAGTTATCAGCTGCTCCTGGGTAAATCAGCTTGGCTAAGATAAGAACCAGAACAAATACTTATTCTAAATTTACACTGACCTAAACCTGAATGCTTCAGGGTTGAATAATTTTGGTGAACTATATATTTTTGTGAAATCATTTCCTGGGCTTCTTGCTTGGGTTGAAAGAGATTTAGCTGGGAAGGATAAATCCTGGCTGCTCATATACTGTTGTCAAAAGGATGGGAAGGAGACACAGATACAAACACTGATAGATGGCAATAAAAAAGATCTTTATAGTGGTTCAGTTTGTGCTGTTTCACTGTGGCAAAACTAGATCAAGATTTCTCCAAGCAATTTTTTAATGTCTCCTTGTTTAAAGGGCTCATCCAGCAAAAAAGAAACAGGGTCCCAAATTTTCAGAAATGCACATACACAGGCAGGCCTCCCAAATCATCACCTCTTAGAAGTCTCAGTTTAATTCCTCAAGATGGCATCACCCAGCAAGGGTCACTCAGGAAATTCAGCAGGGTTTCCTATCACACAGACTAATTTGGAGAGCCTTACAAACATTTCTCAGTTTTCCTGCCCTGCCTGAAGAGAGAACCAGACCTACAGCCTGCCCATCTGGCTAGATGGGGTCCACATCTGTACGTGCAGCTGCAGGCTGTGCTGATCAGCCCCAGGCACTGGCCTGCAGCAGGTAAGGTTGGAAGATGCATCCCAAGGAAAGCACCTTTCCCACCACCACACCAACCATCACCCTCCAGGAGAGGTGGGTGCAAGTACCCAGTCCTGGCACTGTCCTTGTCATCACAGACACCAAATTGTAACCTGGCAGAAGGCACAGAAACATCCAGCTCTCACTTCCTGTCCTACCTGCACTGCTGATTTCCCTTCCAGCCCCTCTAGGAGAGACCCTTTTTCACCAGGAAATGTTCACACAGGAATTTTTCCCTGCTCTATCTCCCCCTCCATCCCCAGAGGGGTAAGAGCACAGGCACGGTGTCACAGGAACAAGCAGAAGCCAAGTTTACATAAACAGTGGAGAGCAGGACGTAAAGGTTATTTGTGCCTGCGGGCTGCTCGGGGAACCTGTGAAATACCGAGGGCTGGCACTAGACAGAAAATTCCTGTAACGCTAAAGACTGCAGCTTTTTGAAGTCCCTGAGCAGTGCAGGGGCAGCTGAAAGCGAGTGTGAGCAGCTAGAGCAGGTGGTTCAATGGTACAGAGCACCTGCCATCCCTTCCTCGTGCTGGACAACAGCCCGATCCCAACCTCAGCTCAGGAAACATCCACTCCCCTGGCTGAGCCCTCCTGTCCCAGGACAGGAGTGGGCAAAGGCAGGAAAATTTACATTAATGTTGTACTTCACACTTAACACTCTTTATGAGGATTAATTTGAACTCTGGGAGAGTTATTCACATTTTATAGCTAAGGAAAACAAAGCCATGGAAATCAGGCACCTTATTCAAAGCCCCAGCAGAGCAAATAGAAGATCCAGGACTGCAGCAAACAGAGCAGTAAAGATCTCCTCCTCCTACCCCACGGATGACAGCAGGAAAGGGGCTGGTTCAAACTGCACAAAGCAAAAATCACCCAGGAACAGGCAAACCTTGCAAAGTTGTGCAGGGTCTGGTCTGTGGGACAGAAGAACAGGTGGAAATCAGGGGATAATGATCCATGAGGAGTGTGTTCAACTCAGTTCCAATAGAATCTTCTCAAGGTCACCTTAAACCAGTCTCCTTCATCCCTCTGAACTGGGAATGGGGACAAAACTCTCCCTTTGGCTGATTTTCCTTATTCCCTGCTCTCTCACATGCAGAAACTCTCTCTTATCACTTACTAATGGACGACCCAGATTAATTAGCCAGTTCTGGAAGCTCCCAGACTGTATCACAGCAAAGAGCCAAAAAATACTGCAACTTTTTTACACTACATTTTTACCCACTTTCAGATTTTGGGGAGGAACTAACAACGTTTCTTTCCTATCAGAGATCTTGCAGTTGAGAGGAAAGCATGGAGTTACAAGTGGGCTCATAAAGCACCAGTGTTTGCATGTGTATAAATACATCTCTGCCAGTGTGTACACACCCACACGGACTTGGGATGAGCAGGGTGGAGGTGGAGCATGTAAACTTGGGCAGAGATAAAAATCAAATAAAACCCAACCGAAATTAACAAGGGGAGAAAGCCTTTTACTCAAAGAAAGAAAGTCATTTTGCAGCCACACCGATTTCCCCCCCCCTTTTTTTTTTTTTTTTTTTTTTTTTTTTTTTTTTTTTTTTTTTTTTTTTTTTTTTTTTCTCTAAAGCCGGCATTGTGCGGAGCACTGTTCCTTTGCAAGATTTCAGATGTTGCTGTGTTCAAATGAATCCCATTTTGTCACAATCAATGACTTTCCCCGCTCGTTATTACCTGCAGCCCTCCCGAGCCGGCGGTGCCGCTGGCAGAGCTCCAAGCGCCGGGCAGGGAGGCAGAGGAGAGCCCACACCTCTCCAAAACCCACAGCGAAAGTAAACGCGAGAATGTCACCTACACCTGGGTAATTTTTAATTTTCTTTCTTTTTTTTTTTCCCCCGTACTGTTAAATTACCTCCAGCTTATTTGTCTGGCTAGAGGTTAATGAAACATTAATGATGTTAATGAGCCTTTCATGCTGCAAGTTTTTTCAAGAAAGAGATAGAATGGCTGTTTTCCTTCCCTCTTAATCTTTTCCATCATTCGGGAGTTGCAGGGCCAAAGCAATTAGTGACTCAGGCAGCTTTGTCTCCCCTCCCGGTCACAGCCCAGTGGGGCAAAGAGAAGAAACCCATTAAACCCCCTTCACATGTCCACAGGTGAGGAGCTCACGGCTGATGCAGCCACGCTGCTTTAGCCAGAAGGCAAAACGCCATTCAGGGGGAAAAACAGGAGGAATTAACAATCTGGAGCTGTCGGGGATGGTGAAGTGTCGCCATTAGCCGTGCACTGTTTGTTAGAGAAGGTGACAAGTGATTTTCGAAAGGTTCGGGGAGGTTTGGGTAGGGCTCCACAGCCGAGGGGTGGCTTGACAGCTTCCCCCATCAAACCCCACGTCGGTTTTCATCCCGCTGAGCTCTGATTCCGGGTGCATGACATCCCTCTGGATCACGGCCAGCCGAAAATCAACCCTTCCTTCCCAACTCGTTTGGTTTAAATAAAAAAAGCGTGTGATGGGGAAAGACACGGCAAGAGAAGAGCTAAAAAATTCAGAGCAATGGCTGTTCTCCACCCTGCCCGTCTCCACCCTGCCGCCCCAGACACCAAGCAGGATTTATCGATCCTTAATCCCCTCAACACAACCACAAGAGTGTAAAACTCCACGGGTCTCAGCCCGTTTTGCAGGTGGCTCGTCCCACACTGAGCAAGGGGGGCAGGAGCTGGGGTCCCTTCCCTGCTGAGCTCTGCTGCAGCCCCGGGAGGTGACGCTGCCTCCGCTTCCCGTGATGGATGCGCCGGTGCCAAAGGGCACACAACTAAATTACGAGCTGGCACTTACAAGGAGTGAGGGCTCTGGCTTGTGCTTCCATTAGAGGGTATCTATCTGCATTTAAAGCTGTGGCGCTCTGATAAGGAGAAGGGAGGAAGCCAGAGAGACCTCAAAAAATTGCCTGGACGAACTCCGAGATAAGACTTTTCAGACAGACAAAAAAGCCTGTCCTGATTTATAGAGCTTCGTCCGTCCTTGACAGTACCTCTGGAGCTCCTGATCTCGGCTGTAAAAAAAGAAAGTTCCATCAGAAATGTGTGTTCTGCCCCCAAACTATTTATCCAGACAACCTGTCAACCTACCACAGCCAGATCCTCTCTTGACACGGACAAGGCAGCAACACAATCGGCCGCCTTTTATTTTTACCCTCTCCTCTCCCCTGTTTCTACTAATCACAGATGCTTTGTCTGCTCAATAATAAAGATCCTGGGCGCCTCAGTTTCCATTTTTTTGTTATCATGCCTTTCACCCGGCATGTTTATTTATGACTGCTACAAAGCACTTCCACGGGAAGATGCCATTAGGCTGGAATGATGCTCCCTTGACATTGAGATCAGAATCGGCGCAGGAGCCATGCAACAACTCATCTTTATGCTTGCTTGTCTTAATTCCTTTTCTTTTACTGTTGTTATTATTGCTATTATTATTATTATAATTATTATTTCCAGTGCGAGGGCTGCCAGGGAGGGAGAGGCAGAGGGGCACGTGCAGCACAGAGATGAAGCAGCTCTGGCTGAGGGCACAGATGGCACAGGCTGGCTTGGATAATCCTGCCCTCTTCCAGGGCAGCTGCTGGCACATGGGCTGAACAAACCTGTTAAGAGAACAGGAACCCACACTGACAAGGGCACAGGGACGGATTTACCCTCGCTCATGGCTCTCCCACATAGAGGGGCAGGAGCTCCCCCAGCAGAGACAGAAAAGGAAAAGATGGATCCAGGGAATCCATCCAGAGAAAGATGGATTTTGGGGAGCTGAGGTGCGCTGCTGTTGAGTGGAAGGCAGTGCTGGGGAGCAGCATGTGATGGTCAGGGGTCAAGGTCTCACATCCAGCCAAACCCTCATGGTCAGCCTGTGCTGATGGGGTCACCAGAGTGCTCTGCTTGCAGAGCCTGGCTTGTCACCAGAAAAGAGGAGCAGGCACACAGTGTCTGTGACTTCAACCCTCTCTCCAGAGCCCCTATAACCCACTCAGCCCTGCTCCTCTCTCTTCCCCTGGAAACTCCTGGCAGAGATCACCACGACCACAGGACAGCTCTCCAAAGCTGTGCACCCTCGAGATCTTCTCAGTCTGCTCAGCAGATGAAAATGGGGGGAAACCAACCCTGCTGCACAGGAGTCAGCTGTCCCCTCTGCTTCTCAGCCCTCATCCACACTAGAAGGTGGCCCTGGGACAGGGGACATGCTCCCTTTCCAGTGCTGTCCTCCAAAGGATGGTGTGCCCTGTCTGCCACACTCAGGCAAGGCACTGGAACAGACAAAGGGAGGGTTTTGTGGGATCTGGCACCGCTTCCAGCGCCAGCCACGGCGCGTCCTTCCCCCGGCACCGGCTCCCTAATTAGTTCTATTGGTTTCAACAGTTCGGCAGGCTCGGGGAATGTAATATTTAACACCCTAGAGGGAAGCCTTTCACGCCGATGCCTCTTTCATCATCTCTGCCCATCTGGTGCTCACTTCAAGCTCGCAAAGCACCACCTGCTTGGGAAACAATGAACTCCTGTGGCTCCCAGTCTCCTCCCAACTGGCTGGACCATCCAGGAAAGGCACGTGGGAGCAGCCCTCCCCAGGGCAGCAAGCCTTGACACCCACGGTGCGTGTCGTGTTCACTCAAAAAGGGATTATTAGTGAGTGCTTATGCCACTCCCATCAGGATGCTGATTCCAAGGCAGCAGTTTGTCCAAGGGAGCAATTTGTCCCTTCATGGCTTGTTCCACAAGAGCTCAGGAAATACACAACACATCCGTGGGAGAGGGGCAAACAGAGCTCTTGTGCTCCCCCTGTCTTGGCAGTGACAGCCTCACCATCATCACCCTTCCCAGACTGATCAAGGATGGATAACTGTGTAAGGGCCATCAGCAGGGCAAGGTGGGAAAGGTTGGGTGGTGAGGCTCCACAGCAGCAACAGGTAGCAGGTGCTGTCTGTGTGACATGGTGACACCCACGAGTGGCATGTCAGGACCCCGCTGCAGTGAACAATGCCACGTGGACACTGCACCATTACAGCACCTCTCTAACAACAAGACTGAACAGAAATAGGAATTGAGCCCATAAAACCATTTGCTTTCTGCAGCCACAGCAGCACGGCTGACTTTTGGAGGCACCACTGCGTCTGGAAATGATTAGATTCCTTCCAGTGACTGACACCTGCTAATAACCTGGAAGATGGGTAGAGCATACTCACATTGTCATCTACAGCTATCTACAACTTCATTTTCCATCATCTTTGTCACTCAAGGACAGCAGCAAAGGATATTATTGCTACTGGTATTGTTATTGTTATTGTTATTATTTAAACCTTGCAGCGACAAATCCGCAGGTTGGGATTGGGCAGACCAGCAGATTCTCCTTCAGATCAGAGGGAAAATTATGGGGAGCATTATGTATAATGTATTTTTCTATTAAATTAAAATAAGCTTCTCTTGACAAAGTTCAGTGTGTTAAGAGGCAGTGGGAAGGACGGAGGGTTTAACCTCATGCTCAGGAAGGATGGATGGGTGGATGGATGGATGGGTGGATGGATGGGTGGATGGATGGATGGATAGATGAATGTTCAATCCCAGGGAAATAAAACCACATTCTCTCTACACAATGCTGAACTGTATTTCAATTTCAGAGGCCTTCTGCCTCTTCACATAGACCCTATTAGTCACTCATCAGTGCTAAAAAAATAATAAATAAATACCCCAGTGCACAAGAGTGCCAAGGGCAGCGAAGTTAAAGGACATTATAACTCTTTAATTACATCAGTCTGGGAAAAAGAAGGAGCTGTCATTCCCTCCTCCTTCCCTCTGGGGAACACTCGGTATCTACCTTGGCCAGAACCCCCTTAAGAAAGTTGTCACAACATATGTCCTCCCTGTGATTCATGCCAGGGATGGGTTTAGTCCTGTATTAATATTCCCTACCCACTATTTACTGTGCTGCATTCCCACACAGACGCACACAAACAAATACCTTTCATCTCCTGCCTTCATAGGAGGGGGGAAAAAAACCTTAGTTAAGCTTTCAAGATAAGGCTGTTGTCTGCAAGACACTGGGTTTAGCCAGGAGGGAGGATTTTCTTCTGAGAGCACCTTAAGGAGGGTTTAAAAACATGATTGCAAGGAAACAACCCCTCGAGGGGCTGAGGACCCTGCCCTGGGGACACTAAACACTATCAGTCATCACCCCCCACCTTCCCACAACACACAGCCCATCATGTGCTGCTCTGCCATGCCCAGAGCCATCAAAAAGCATCCAGAGTGCTCTGAGAGTTTCTTCAAATAAGAATGTTTTTAAATATATTTCTCCCTGACAAAAATGCTCTTTGTAGAAGTGAAAACTGTTGTCATGAACCCATCGCCCACCTCCTAAAAGATCCCATTACATCTCTGCATTGAACTCCTTTTTCATCACGGAAGTTATTGGAACAGTGATGGCAACAGCCAATAGTGCTTTCGATTAAAAATGTATCACAGCGTTTTGTGATTTAAAAGCAAACAAACAAGAAAGGCTCCATGAAATGTTAATGCGCACGTGAGCGGGTTTGATTCCTCTTCGCTGTTTGTTTGTCAAACATTTTTCAACTATCAATTAATTATCAAAACTGGGCCAGAAAGTGGAGCCTGATCCTCTCGCTCCATGACACTGATCAGGAGGCTCCAGTGGCACCGCTGTTCCCATGAGGATGCACAATCCTGGCTGTGGGATGATTTCAGGAAGGTGAGCAGTGAGTGATCATCCTTTCACCCCTTCAACCGACACAAGAGACTGATGGGGCTGCAGCCCATCAGCAGCTCCCTGGTCACCTTGGAGCCAAGGCCATCGCTCTGTGTTGTCAGAGCCACATCACGAAGCCCAGGACATCTTTTGTGGGGATCTCTGATGCTGAAGGACACACCAACAAGGGATAGGAAAGGACTGGCAGGTGCCACGGTCAGCCCCACATCCTCCCCTCCTGCTGCATCTTTAAAAGCCCTTGCAACACCCAAAGAGAGCAGGGAAAAGGAAAAAAAAAAAAAAAGACAAAAGAAAAAAGACACCATTGGAGCCGAGGCAGGTGAATAAGGAGATATGGCAGAGTCAGGAGGCAATGGCTCAAGGGACCCATTAACAAGATTCCTCCCACACAACATCCAGGAGCCCAGGCCATCAATAAAACCTGCTCTCCTCCCCAGCCAGCCTTGCGTGGCTCTGAACTTTCCATCTACACCCTGCAGATTGGATTCTTCCGTCATCACCATAAAACCAGATGAATTGTCCACGGCTCAGGGACCTGTGAGAAGGCAGGACCCTCTAGGCAAGAAGGCAGCACACCTCATAAAACCAGTGCTGCCTTTCAGCAGGGCTGGGCCTGTGCTGCCAGGGTGGGTGTCTGGTCCCACACACTGCAGCAAACTCCTCTCCATGCTTTTCATACCCAAAAAAGAGGGGTGGAGATCCCCTGCCCTCTTGCAACCTAACAGCTCAGCGTGGTGATCTCTGCCACAGCACATCCCAGGGTGATGCCTGCATCTCATTGCCTTATCCCTCCCTTGCCAGGATGTGCAAGGAGCCCTCTCATCCCAAATTTTTCAGGAATAACTACACTCCTTGCTCTGCTTTTTGCTGCAGAAGCCCAAAAAGCCACTGGCAAAAGCCATTTCACTGCTGCCTCTTCCATTTCAGCAGCAGGGAACTACCCCTGCATGGGATGGGAAGGGCACACAACCCATCCTGGTCATGGATAACGTGTCTCCTGCTGCAAGATCCTGTCCAAGGAGGTGCTGGGAAGCATCACCCTGCTCACACTTCTCTGTGGTAGTGGGACACCCTGGCTGAGTCAATGTTAGTGCCACTGAGGCCTTAAACAGGACATTCATCCTCTCTTCCCACAGCTCTGGGGGTGAAGCAGCGAGTCCATCATTGTGGAAAGCACCATCCCAGTCACAAATGAAGCTTTTGAGAAGCAGCAAGAAGCTGGAGCAGATAGAGCCTGGACTCTGCAACAACAGCATTTCTTCCTGTTTTGTTTTGCTTTGCATTCTCATTGCCAGGTTCATTATCTGGGCCCTTATTCCTGCACACGCTTCCCATTTTTCTCCCTCCTATCTCCCTGCGTCCAACGCAGCAGCCTGTATTAGTTTATGTTAACAAGCTGTGGCAGCAGTAATCCTGGCCTCTCCAGCTCCACTGCCTGTTCTGCTGACCAGGCACATTGTTTGTCTCCACTGCCTGGTCCCCTGAGCCTTTCTCCACCTCGAATCCCAGCCTCCTGCAGGGATTACACTCGGATATATCCCGTGCCAAACACTGTGACCACGCTGTCACCGGAGTGTGAGTCAGAAAACATTCTGCTGCCTCGCTGCCACCTCTGCAGAGCACCAAAAGGATGGAAAAGCTTTTTTTTCTTTCTCCTCAAAATAGAGGCTTTTCTCCTGTGCTGCAGAAACAAGCATCACCCCCGTGGCCCCAGCGTGCCGGGGGCTCCCGTGTGCCTGGCAGTGCCTCCTCCCGATGGCCACGGGGCAGGGGGCCGGGCTGCCCTCTCTGTCCCACCCCACCCCTGCGATGTGACAGCCCGCATTTGTCTCTTCAGCTTTGACTTCCTCCTCGGCCCAGGTTGACAGACAACAGCACTTGGAAAAAGAAGAGAAGGGGAGAAAAAAACCCAAAAACTAAAGGGCAGCTGCTGTGCTGGAGGGAGTGAGGAACAAAGAGAGATTTCAATCACTGCTCTGCTCCAAGGGCACAGGAGTGCGGTTGAGTGTCCAGAAGGGAAAGGGAGGGTGAAAATCTTTGCTGGGTGCCCTTCTGCCCAGGCACCTCTCTGTTCAGCAGATCAAAGCTTGCCTTCCCATGCAAGCTCAGCCAGCAGGGGTGGATGCTGGACCCTCTTCACCCACCTGGCTCCCCAGGCATGAGCAATCCACCAGCCTGAGGCACTGAAATAAAGCTCCATGCACAGAAGCTCGTGCCACTGCACCAAGACACTGCTCAGAGCCCTGCTGGGCTAATGGTGGGGCTGGATTCAGTGGAAGTGTTTAACGAGTGGCGTTGTGTGCTGCTGATTAACAGTGTGGCTCTCCAAGGCCAAAGAAGAAAAGAAATTCAGTGTAAGAACTGCAAACAATTACTCCTTTTAGATAATCACTGCTTTACAGTCCAGACACATGCATAAATATTGCATAATGCTGGGGCTCAGCACGTAATTGTCAGATATTATTCAAACCGTGCCGCCGCTTTATTGGCAAGAGCTGTGAGCTTGTCACATCCCAGGGTCAGCGGCTGGATGGCTGAAGGATTTTCAAGGAAAGCTCAGGTAATGCGAGCAGCAGATCAGCCATTCCCTAAACTGCTCCGCACCGACCTCTGCAAAGTGATCCCACATTCAGGAGCGCGTGCGGAGCGTTTGCGTGTGTGTGAGGACAGGGATGAGAGGCAGAGGGAACAAGCAGCTCCCAGCCAGCTCTCCAGGGCAGAATTTGGGATCAAAGCCCTCATGGTGCAGCCACCAGGTGGCTTGCAGGGGCACCAACATCCCCAAGAGCCACAGAGCCTGCCTGCCCACGGCCACACACCTGCCTGTCCTGGGGAAATGCTGCTGTCAGAGCCCCACTTGTGGTGCTGAGGCTGAGCTCCAGCCTCTTTGGACAGGTCTCTTCCCCTCCTGAGCCAAAGCTGTTTTGTTTGCAAACCATCTGCTCGACGCCCCACCGTGCCCGCAGCAGCGAGGGGGCCCAGATGGACGGGCTCTTTGAAAATTCTTTCAAACGAAGCACCCAAGCACAACGGCTCCATATGCCAAAGGGCTGGCCAGCCCTGAGAGCTGTGGCACGACCCTCCCTCCTCCCTCCCTCCTCCCTCCTTGGCTCAGCCCTGCCCAGACCCCAGTGTGCTGCCTCACCTGCTGAGAGCTTGCAAGACTTTCCAGAGCCCACCTTGTCTCTCCTCAAGGCAAAGTGGCCAGAAGGAGGTTGGGGCTCCCAGACAGCCTCCAGCCTGCACCCTTTGCACAGTAGGTCCTGCCTCTCCTGGGTTGAAGGATCAGGTACTGCACTCCCTCAAGCTTTCCAAGGCAGGTTATGGGGTGGGGAGAGGCAGGTGGAGAAGACGAGGCTGATTCTTTGGAGAGTTATTTCTTGGCCCCAGTTCACTTCTAGTTTAGATGGGACACCTCTATGACTACTCTGCACAATAACCAGGGCTGGATTTGGTTCAGAGCAGCTCACGGACAAGGTCAGTGGCACAGGAGAAAGCCAGCTGCTTGTGGGCAATAAACCCCTGCCTGGAAGCACAGCTTCCCTTCCCTAGGAAAGCTCTGCTTCACCTCCAAATACTCAGACAAACTTTCTCATTAGAAGGAGAAGGCAGACAGAGATTCCTCCCCTGTCGCAGGAACTGGGGCTTTAAGGAAAAAAAAACCACCTTGCAAAACCCACACCACAATCAGATGAATTTTGATCCAAGCCGCAGTGAAGGACAGCTCTGTGGGATTTCAGATAAATAAAGGCACAAAGGCCAGTGAGATTGCACTGACACCTTTCAGGCTTTGCTTTCCTGCCCCTGTGCCTTGAATAGCAAATCCTCCCTCTTGCCAGCAGCCCTGAACCCCAAAGCTCTGGTGAGTGGGGTGGAAAGGATGGATTCCCCTAAAAGAAGCTCACCAAAGCCTTTGCTGTTTTTAGATTTTGGATGCCAGAGCATGGGAAACCCTTCCTGAGTAATTTGCATCGCCAAGGACCCCTGCTGTGGTCCCAGGACACTGCTCTCACTCCTCTGAGGAGGGAGGAATTGCAATCCCAAATAATGGGGTTTCAGTGACCTGACCGCCCAGCTCCTGAGCTGCAGCATCACCCTCAGACCGTATTCTCCATAAGGAGCTGCTGAGAGTGTCAATAAGGAGAGAGATTACATCGTCTTCCCGAGAGAGAGTGCAGAAAAAAATCAGTCAGAGCAAAGAAAAGCTGCTTTAGAGTACGAGCTAAGCAAGGTCTGCAGGAGCACGGTGCTTCCCCAGGGAAGCTGGAGGCCAGCACGGAATGAGTGAGAGATTTGGGGGGTTCAGGGTGTCCCTCCTCTGCCTAGCTGGCCTGGAATGAGCCAGAGATGGAGCAGGGAGTGATGGAGAGAGGAACCCCCATGCCAGCACCTCCTAAGCTGCTCTTCTCAAGACATCGACCTCATTTTGTGGTAGATGAGTACTTTTTGTAACAAAAATCACACTCACTGCCTCCAAAAACATCTGATCCGAGGCCCACAACTGCAGCAAAGTAACTGTGAATGCTGATAACTTTATCATCCAACAAGACTCCCTTGAAATGCTTCCCTTGTGCTAACGATATGCTGTAGACACAGGGAGTGAGGCAGGACAAAGCTCCCGGCCAGCTGCTAATGGGGGACCATAAATAGCACACCAAATCAGCCCCGAGTTCCTCTCTGCAGCCCTTGATCAAGCAGCACCCCACCAAATAATGGAAATCTCGCTCTTTTGTATCCATGCAAATCACAGGCGCGGCTGGAAATCGCCGGCATTAACGGCTTATCTGGTGGGCCAATAAGGAAAAAAATATCCCATTATCTTGTCCACTTAAACATTAGCGCAGCTCCAAGGGTTTTCATCCACCTCCTGTGAGCCTCGTGGCTTCCAGCTCTGTTCCCACGGACCGTATTTCTCACCATCCCTGCTGGCTGCTCTCCTGGACAGACAGATGCCAGCCCCATCCCAGAGTGACCAAGCATTTAGGGATAACCACCACGACGGCCCTGCTGCTGCCCTGGGCGAGCTCTGAGCATCACAAACCCACATTTACGCCCAAAGGCAGAGGGGTCTGGCTGCCCGTGATTCTTTAAGGCTCGCCAGTGAAGGATACCATTATCCAGCTGGAATTCCACAGGGGAATTCAGGTAAGCAGACTGTAATTAACCGAGCTGGCACGATGCTGCATCCAACAGATGTAGAAATGCACCTTGAAAGGAGGAAAAGGAGGAGGGAGGGAACAGCAGGAGAGCAGCAATGCCTACCCAGAGTCCCTCCCCATGTGCTTGGGGGTATTTAGGGGGATGCAGAGGCTGCAAAGGAGCAGTCAGATGTGTGGCAATGCTTTCCTCTTCCTCCCAGCTATTGGGCAGGAGTAAAAACCCCACGGAAAGGCAGGCAGGGAGTCTCAAAAGCACTGATAGCGAGTTGGAGCTGGAGTTCGGTTGTCCAGCACCCTCAGGCAGAGATGGCTGACACTTGGTGTGGGAAATCCATGCTCCTCAGCTTAGGAGGCTCAAGTCACAGCTCTGCTGTCAGGCATGTCACGCTGGGCTCTCAGAAAGCAACCAGAAAGCAGGATTTGTCTGCCTGACCCCGAGCCAAGCAGCAGTAATCTCCACCCAGCCCAGCTAACTCTCATGTCAGCCCCACTCCCCCACAAACCACTCAGAAGGAATTTGCCCAAGCAAATGCCTGCAAGCGAACGTCCTGGATTTGTTCTGCTCTGGCCTGGCTCACACCAACACCCACACCTCCAAATCCTGTGGAGATGAACCTCTCCACCATGCCCAAGACAAGACCTTCAAACTGGGGCTTGGACAACACTGGCAAGGGCAGGAGAGCAGCTCTGCCTCCCGTCCTGCCCCACACCACCCTGACCCCCATCACTGAGGCACGGCTTTCCTGATTTCTCCTTTTGCTTTGTTGGATAATTTGACTTTCCTCTGCTCTGCCCTGCAATCAGAGTGGCAGTGAATTACAGCAAGGGTGGCTCTGCTCCTTTCAGATGTCAGAGCCTGCGGTAATTGTGGCACCCACTTACATTTATGTCAACGGGGGAAGCCTTTGCGTGGCAGAGAGCTCGCCCTGCCAGTGCCAAGCCTGGGACAGCCTCTGCTTGTCCTCTCTGGGGTCTTGATCGTGCTTTCCTGCCAGGAATGTGGGCAGCATGTGGCCAAGCAAAGCCCCCTGTCAGAAGGGAACATGCTCCCCAGCTGGGTCCTGCTCCAGGAGCCCATCCAAAATGCACAGCCACCCTGTCCCGCAGCCTGCAGTGCTTCTCCAGACCCTCCACGATTGTTTCTCCAACAGAGACTCCCAAAATCCCCCCAGGTAACTTCAGCACACCTTCTTGCTCTCTCCTCCTAGACCCTCAGCATTTTGAGACATGTGGAGGTTTTCCTCTGCAGGGATGTCCCAGGAGAGAGAAAAAAGCCATCAGGAGAGCAGAAGTTATCCCAGCTGCAGGAAATTTCTCTCCAAGTGGGAGCTTTGCCCATCTGCAGCAGAAATGGGACCAAGCAGAGGACCAGAATGGGAAGAAGGGGTCTGAGGTGAGATAGTCCAAAAGTTTCCCAGGAGGGCACCTCCCTGCTGCCACCTCCAGCTTCAGGCAGGGTGACATGGGGAGCAGGAGGAGGATGAAAAGCTGTGTTAGAATCCTTTGCCTCTTCTTGCAGACAGGAAAAACGCAACCCCTAACTCCAGCTGGAAAGGTGGATGGGGAGAAGCAGCAGGAATCTCCCAGGTCAGGCAGAGTTTCCAGGCCCCCAAGTGTCACATTTGCTGTCACACTGCCTGCCTTTCCTCTGGCTCCTGCAGAGCTCCCATCCCCATGGCAAATGGGCAGCTGGTTCTGTGGAGCAGTGTTGTTTATAAAAATAAGAAAATAAAACAAGCCAAAACCCACAACACCAAAAACAAACATTGCAAAAGACAGACTGCATCAAATATTAAAGGAATCAAACTCCTCCTGTCAGTGAGGAGGACAGAGAAACTGTTCCCAGATGTGGCAGGGCTGTCACCTTCTCTGATCAGCTCGGCTTCAAACAGCTTGTCACAGGGATGTTTGTGCTTTCGGGGTCCCTAACCCCAGTGTCTCTCCCACCCTCAGCTCCTGAGGAGAGCTGGATCCTTCCCTGGTGTAAATCCACCTGGAGCTGCTGCCAGGAGCTCTCCTGACAGCTCAGGCAGGCTCAGGGCCGGTTTCACTGGCAGCAGCAAGTGCAAGTCACCATTGTGGGGACAGATCCACAGAGAGGACAACCCCAGAAACTCCTGGTTTGGCCAAGACAGCCCATGGGGAGGGCACAGAACCCTCCTCCAGTGTATCCATCCCGAGCCTCCCCAGGCTGCATGGCCTCCGGCACAGCAGCAGCTCCCAGGCTGGATGCTGCTCTCCCTGGCACGGGCACACAGGGAATGAGAGCACAGCCCTGGGCTCTCCCTCCTCCCCACGCCATCTCTGGCACCTCGTGCCACAGCTGCAGTGTCCTTGATAAGAGGTGCCACACCCCAGCCATAAACCAGCCTTGTTCTGCAAGGGATTGACAAATGAGGAGTCTGGGACTGCTCCCAGTAGCTTGACCACTGCTCCAAGCACCCAATCTCACCTTCTCAGGGAAAATATTTGAATATCGCTGTCCCAGCTGCCTGGAAAGAGGCACTCCCACATAGGACAAAGCCCTGCAGGCACACTGCTCCCAGCTCCCAGGGGTGCTAACCCTGTCCCAGGATGATTTCCAGCACCACAATTCTATTCCCACCCTGGATTTGACACATCACTGCCTGAGTTTCAACCTCTGAATCTGGGCTGTCTGAGCCTATGAACTTCATCTCTGCTGGTGGGTGATGCCAGGAATATTAAAAAAACCACAACCCACAACAGGCTTTGGAAGGTGGCCGCGTGCCAGGTTCATCTGTTCTCAAACTCCTCGAAGTTTAGTGAAATCCCCTCCCTCTCCCTGCGGCACACAATCTGCCTCCCCTCCTCCCCGGACCCCACCAAAGCCTTCTCTGACCTTCCCCCTGCACAGCTGCTGCCTCCACGGCACAAAGATGCCCTCAAGGTGCAGAAAAAAGTGGGATTGGTGGGAATTCCCGTGGCAGGGCCCCCCGCCTCACCCTGTGGATTCTGCCTGTGCCACAACCTTTTATTGCAGCAGCAAATTGTTAATGGCCTGGCTGTTTGGAGCAGGAATGAGCTTGGCTTTCCCATGGAAAAGCAGCTTTGCAGCTGTTCCCTCAGGTTCCATTTCTCCAGGTCTCTCCATTTAGCAGCCACACAAGGGACACCGAGGGAACCACTGCCGGGGGGCTCCTTCCAGGGCTAATTTAGGCCTATGAAATATTCAACAATCCCCAGAATAACCCCACAGAAGATCTGATGGACTCTCTGGGACTCTCTGGGAGTCCCCAAGCAGGGATCTCATCAGCCCAAGGACGCAGCACCAGGATGGGGTGAGATATGCTGACAAGGACAAGGAGAATCAGCTTTTCTCTGCCTCAGTTGGAGATCACCAACTCTGCCTCAGCTGGAGATCAGCCCCAAAGCAGGTGCTCTGTCAAGGTCAAACAAACAATTTTTGGAGTGTCCAATGCACTCACATCCCAAAACAGCTTTTCTGAGGAGATACCAAATTCAAGTATCTGCTCTTGGAGGTTCTGCCCACAGAAACAGCCCAGGACCCCCTCCCTCCAAACTCCTTAATTTAACTTTTTCCAGAGCACAGAGCAAGTCGCTCTCTAATCAAGGGAGCTCTAATGTGGTAATGCCAGTAAACTGTAATTAATTTTCCCCCTAATTGATGCGTGGGAATATCCGGGACCCTCATTCTCCTGCCTTCAATTCCCTTATAAATATATGATTTGACAGGTTAATTTGAAAGCAAAAAGTTCGGTTCTTTCCAGCAATCCAAGCAGAAGCCCCAGAACAGAGCCGGCTGCCTCGCTATGTGAGGCAGAATGAAAAGGGTTGAAGTCAGGTTACAGTCGTCATCATCATCATCTTTTTAATTTCACTAATTTAATTTCTGCCCCCCCCTTCTCGGAAGATAATAAAAGCTTCATTTCACAGTCCAGAAAATTTGGCAGCAAAAGGTGACAGACAGCCAAGGAAAGATGGGGAAGATGCGTAAGAAGGGTGACAATTCCTTCAAAGTTAAAAGACAGTGCTCAGCAGCCCGGGGAAGGGCACAGGAGGGCACACAGGACACTGAGGCATTAAAAACCAGCTTTCCCAAGGTGGCAGAGGGAAATCAGGCAACACTAATGATGCAGCTTGGTGCCAGAGGGTGCAAAACTCCCTGTGCTGCAGGTAAATACACCTGCAGCTCCCCTCCCTGCTGACTGCAGGAGAGACAGGTCACCTTCCCTGAGCTTTAATGAGTCTTGAGGTGCTGTCTGGCCCTCTTGAAGCTTTTTTGGCTTGAGACTCATCAAGTCCAAGGCTGTTTTTTCCCCAGGACAAGACATGGCACTGCTCCCACACAGAGCCCCGGGGCCCTTCCACGCAAACGCCAACTGCTCCCGAGTCCGCGGGGAAACAGCTCAAACACAATCACACAAAAGGTTTCAAAATCTTTCTTGACTTGTTCCTAATTAGAAAGGAAGCATCAAACCCATCCCTTTTAATAAGAAGAAACATCCTGGGTTGATATATTTAACCTTTTCTAATGAGAAGTTGCATTGAAACATCCCCTCTCCCATTTCTTCCAGGAGCTCCAGCGCTGTTCCCTATCTGCCAGCCCTCTCCCTGTCATCTCCACGGGCTCCAGCCTGCAGGTCTGGCATTGAGACAGCCTGGAAATGCCATCCCCATCCCCTGCATTCCTCAGCACAGGCTCCTCACCTCACCATTCCCAGGGGAGTTACGATAAAAGCGTGAGGAGCTGGAGAAAGAAAGGGCTGAAGTCACGCCGGACACTGGCCAAAGGAATGATAAAGGATAAACAAATGCAAGTCTTAGATGAGGATGACTGGCAGAGAATCGAACTTCAATCCTGGCTGCTGAGGATATTTACTGGAAGCAGATCTGGACTAAGCAAAGCATATGGGAATGCTGTTCCTCCAGAATCAACACCAGCGCTGTCTCCTGCCAAGCTGCGTTTTGGGGCTTAAGGGACATTTTTGGTGGAAATCTGCAGGAAAACGTGATGAGGAATGTGAAAAATGTGCCTGGATTTATGTCTTTGTGCTGACAAAAGGATGTTCAAGCAGTACATTTTGTAAAATCCCTGCTCCTGTTTGCTGCTTTCTAACCACGTCTCTGCCTCTTGGTCACAAAACTGCCCTTTTCATCCACGTAGCCAACTGCAGTGGCAAAACACCAACAAAATCAAGCAACAACAAAGGCAGGCAGAGGGAAAGACAGGCCTTTCTTGTGCTTTTTGGAGTAATCCAGCGATTTGGTGGAGTTCCAGGAAACGAGACAAAACTATCAATTTGCAGTTCCAAGGGCAGCCGGTCTGATCCCTGCCCATGCCTCCCCCAAAAATCACTCTGCCTAAATTCAGGGTGGGGGAACTGCTGAGCCCCTCTGCACCAGGGAGGAGCTGGAAGTTTTCTGAGCCCTGCAGAGATGCAGCAGGGATCAGGTTTTCCCATCACATGCATCTCCCTCTCCCTCCTGCCTCCTCTCATAAAGGGGAGAGATGTCATCTGACAATTTCTCAGCGGGGAAAAAAAAGGAAAAGAGAAGAAAAAGAGGGGTTTTATCTACTTTAGGTTATATTTTTATTGCCAGCCGTGACTGTAACATTTGTTCTGATTACCAGATTAATCACCAGATTGCAAAGCCCATTAAAGAAGATCAAGTCGGACAGTTGAGGTGTTCCAAGAGCGATGTCCCTCGGAGCGTGTCCCAGCCTGCTTCTCTCTCATCCTTTCTCTCCCTGACACTCAGCTTGATAGAAAGACCATTCCCCAGCAAGGACAGAAGGGAAAACAACATTCCCTCTCTCCTGATCCATCGGGAAAGGCCAGCACAGCTGTATTCCGACACCACCGGCATCACCTCTCCCCTGTCCAAGCTCTGTTTGCCAACGCTGCACATCATCAATTAGGGTGATGGACAGCACAAACAGGTGAAGATGTGTTTCACAACCCTCGGCTCAGGTCTCTGCAAATGAGCGCTGTAGATCTCCCCTTCTCCTAATGCCACCTGTCAAAGCCTCCCCTCTTCCCGGGAACAGGATCCCGCATCAAAGCACAGTTAAATGGGGTGTAAATGCCTCTTTCATGCACAGAAAATGGGCTGGTTGGCAGTAATAGGGGGAACTGTAAATGCTGTCAGCGGCTACATTTTGTTTATTGATTTACACCGTGTAATGGGATGACTCGATTTGAATCATATACACAGGTGTCATGTCCCATTCATCGCCATCGGATTTAATAACCACAACAGTGCACGGCCGAGCTCGGCTCTGCAGTGGGCACAGAAACTGCCCAGGAGCACAGGGATCCAGAGCCTTGGGGTTTGGGGGCTCACAGAAAAGCCAGAGGTAGGAGATGGGAACCAGGGGCTCACCCAGCCATCCCCTACAGTCACAGAATGGATTGGAAAGGACGTCAAAGATCATGGTAGAGAGGGTGGAATTAAATGGTCTTTAAGGTCCCTCCCAACCCAAACCATTCTGGGATTCTGCACTGTACTTCCAACCCCACAGCCCTTGTCATGTTCACTGTGGTACTGGGGCAGTTTTTATGCTTGCCCTGGGTTTTGGGCTGTGTAATTCCCTGTAGGCACACACAGATGAAGCCATTCACAACGCTGGAACACCTTCCAGAACTATCCATCTCTGCTGGTACAACCCAAGACTGCAAACTGTGCCTCCAAGCCCTTCGCCTTCCCGAAGCCCAGGAGCCCACAGCACCAAGGGAGAAGGGAAAGGATGAACTCCCCTTGATAAACTCTACCTGCATCGTCCAAATCCCAGGCTGAGTTCACCCTGACACGGCAAACCCAAGAGATTTCTCCCTCCTGCATCACATCTCTCAAACAACACAGAGGAAATAAACCCCATTCTTAATTTCTGCAGCATCTGCCAGGCTTTCCCCCCCCCCAAAAAAAAAAAAAAAAAAATAAGGAATCCAATCAAGAGCCTCTGAGCGTGTCACCCCAGCGGTTACGATGCCAATTAGCAGAGAGTCAAGCATTCAAATGGCCAAGCAAAACAAGGCAAATGACAAGTAATTTAAACCCTGCTGGGCACTCTCCGACGAAGGCGGCGGCCGAGTCGCAGTGAGCTGCGGCACTCGCTAATTAGTAACCGCTCAAAAGCCTGTAAATAGCCCTAAAACACGCTCGGAGTGCCGACAGCGATGGGCTGTTAGGTTTATCCGTGCTCCTGTCACCTCAGGGTCCCACAGCCACCTTCACTGCTCAGGCGGGGACACGGGTGCAGCAGGATGATGTGTCCCGTGTAAAAGTGTGGCTGGGACAAAAATGTCCCAGTCCATGTCCTGGGACTGCAGACATCCCTTCCCATTCCCAAACCTCCACAGCAAGCCAGAGGTGCCTCTGCAGAAGGGGCAGGGTCACTCCCAAGCACGGCAGTGACACAACTGCACACCCAAGCTCCAAATCCTTCCTTTCCACTGCTCTCTTCCTCACCACCAGAGTGGAGGGAGGCTGGGACGGCATCGCCTCCATTTTTTTCAGGTCACGAGTCCCCTCGAAATACCATCACTCGGAGCAATGAAGCTGTCACATTTTGTATTTTTAGTTTTTCAAACCTTATATTTCATTTCACCGCCAGCTGCTGAAAAGGATGAGCAAAAGGCCAGAGCAGGGAGCAAAAAATCAATACACTGCAGGAAGACAGAAGATCTGTTTCTGTTCTTCATCTCTGATGCCGGGTGCCCAGGGAACATCACTGCAAACAAGGCTGGGGGCTACTGCCCTCCTGCTCAAGCCAAGGCCTGCGATTCCCCACCCCAGCCATCACAGAGTGGGACACCCTCACTGCCAAGGAAGGGGCTGGCTCTTTGGAAAATACTTTCCCTACATGAATGAAGCTGAATGAGTCCTATATGGGTGGTAGGCAAAAAAAAAAAAAAAAAACAAAAAAAAAAAAAAAAAAAAAAAAAAAAAAAAAAAAAAAAAAAAAACAAAAACCCACCAAACCAAAACCAAACCAAACCAAACCAAAAAGAACCCCACCAACAAAACACCCCAGCCCTAAGGAAGGGAGGACTGTATTGATTTCTCTCCAAATCCTCCAAATTTTTCTCCTCAGACTTCTCCTTTGACTCATCCCACACGACCTACATATTCCTATTTTGCATGCTGTCCATGGGATTCCCCTTCTCTGCTCATCAGTGATCTCACCCTGACTTTCTGCTCAGAGCCGCTCATTGTCACCACCCTCAATTATCACCTATTCCGTTTATCTTCTCTTGCTCCCTGCAAATGGGGGGTGAGCTCCCCAGAAGTCTCTCTGAAGCCACCTTGACACCAGGCTCCCTCAAAGCTCCTCTGGCTCCTCTGCAACAGGCTGAGGGAGTCACTTGTGTTCAGCCTCTTCATGCTCTGCCAACCTGCTGCTTGTACAGTGTGGGAACGTATTGGACACGTCCAGACTGATCAGGCTCCCCTCGACAGGCTCGACAAGGGAGCCAGCAGCTACAGGAGCTCTCTGAGTGGAACAGAAATGAAGGGATTGGCATCCCAGGCAGTAGGAACATCTCTCAAATGATAAACCAGCCTCACTCACAAGCCAACCCAAGCTGAAGGGGCTGGAAAGGTTTTTCAGGTCACAGAAAGATGCAGGTAAGGGTTTTTATGGTGTGTGGAGGAGGTGGAAGATGAATGAGATGAGGGATCAAAGGCTCCCTCCTCTTCCAGGCACCATCCTTCCAACAGCTACGTGATGCATCCAAAGCACCTCAAAAATCAGCTGATACAGCAGTTGAATAGGTCAAGTCCTGAAGAGCAGCAGAATGTGATGGCTGGTATTAGCCCAGCTGGTAACACCATCCATCCATCCATCCATCCATCCATCCATCCATTCCTTCCACAGGGGCCCCTTCCCAGCAGGAGCCTCCCCATAAATCAGGGGGTGAGGAATAAGCATGGAGCATCGGAACTGCAGAAGCAGCAGCAGTGCAGTCATAAATCAGGATCTAATTCAATCTTGTGAGATGCCTCGTTTGATTAATTTATGTCAGCGTTTTCTCTTCCACCAGCAGCTGCTGTCCCTCCCTGCATCGCCTCTGCCTCCTCTGGACAATCCAGCAGGCTCCAGGCAGGAGGAATGGCCAGAAGGGAACACAGCCTGGCCCCATCCAAAGAGATCTCCATGGGAGTTGACCAAGCCTGACCTCCTGTCCTCTGCCAAAAACCCCGGATATGTGGTTACACCCATCTGCCACCCCAGGGCAGGGCCACCAATGTTCTTGGACCTGTTTGATCCATGACACTTTCAAACACCTTCCCAACATGGCAGAGACTCCCTCTGATCCTGGTCTTTTCCCACATATTGCTCTCAGCAACAGAATCCAGCATCATTATATAAAAAACATCCTGTCTTTTTAAATGGGGGGTGATGGGGTTGTTTTTCACAAGAAAACCAAATGCCTGTTGCCACCTTAAAATAAAGATGGACCTTATGGAAAATCCAGATGCTTCATCTGAGCCACACTTTCCTGGGGGAAAGAAATTACTGAACTAAATGAACACGGAGCAAGGAAATAAAATAATACCCATGCTAGCTGTCCCTGCTGAATCGCCAGTAATGAGAGTCTGATCAAGTGCTGCATAAATTAACTGGTGTCTCAAGACAAGAGGGTGTAAGAGCAACATCCACACTGACCCCAGCAGCCTCAGCCTCAGCCTTGCCTGGAAAGTGTCCTCCCTGAAAGCACATTACACCCTCCAAAGTTCTCTGTGAACCACTCATTTATTTAGGAAGGAGGTAGGAGACAGCAAGAGTGATACTTGGGCCATCTGTTTGAGCTCTCCCTCCTCCCTCCCTGCACAAAAATTAGCAAGAGCCTGCAAGAAGCGATGGCACATGTTTAATTCAGTCCTGCAAAGGGCTGGAGCCGTATTTTGGGCTTGGCCTCCTCCGTAACAAGAGTTTAAATAAATCACTGGGTCAGAGGTGCAGAGACACCAGACACTGTTGCACAGGGACTGCAAGCAATGGCCATTGCTCTTGCCCTCCATGAGCATTCCCCCTGCCAGATCCCAGGGCCAGGAGTTGACACATGCAGTTCTGTAGCTTAACCTGGTGCAGCCTGGTTAGCATCAAAGGGGGCTCAGATAAAGCTGCCTGTGAGATGCACGGCTTTATTCAGAGCAGCCAAATCCTGGTGGGGATCAGTGCCAGGTCCTGGGTTGGAGGACTTGGGCTCTGTGCTCCCCAGGGGCTGGCAGGAGTTTACTGGAGCAATGGAAGATCAAGATGCTCTGGCACTGCAGAGGCAGAAAACAGATTGTTAAAAACCTGCTGAACCCGAGGAGCTCTGGGCAGCCCCATCCAAGCCAGAAGGTTGCAAACCACAGGGGCTGCAGGTTGACACTCTGCCCAAGCAGCTCCTTGCTGGAACCTCACAGCTTGTGTGATGGAGAAGGTGGGAAGATGGCCTGGTGGCCCAGGGACAGCTGTGCCTGCTGGGTCTCTCTGTCACAGACAAAACCCTGTGGTTTCACTCACGTGCTCCATCCCTCAACACAGTGCTGGAAAGGCCCAGCTAAGGACACTGTGCCAGGCTGCTGTCAGCCCAAAAGCCAAAACTGCTCAGGGACCCTCACTGAAGAGGGACCAGTGTGATGGAAATGTTCCTACACCTCTCCTCTCTTTCCAAAGATCTTTCACCATGCAATGCCCCAGATAAATTCTGGCTCTGTGCTGGAATACCAGCCTGGGACAAATCTGTCTGAGCACCTGTAGCATCCTATTGTCCTTCCTCATCCTTCACCCTACTCCAGAAAATGGGTTTTATAAGGAAGGAGACAATCGTAAGGGAAAACACTGCCCTTCTCTTTTTGAGCTCGAGGCAAAGAACAGCCTTGCTCCTCCTGCTCTGCTCCAACAAACTCCTGCTTCAACCTCTTCCCTCTTCCTCTCTGCCCTCACCAGCTTTAACCCTCCCATCCTGGCACATCATCCTGGGAGTCTGTTCCCACTGGCCTCCCTTGGGGATCTGGCTTTGCCGCTCTTCCCCAGACTCCCCGCTGGCTCATCTTCAGAGGAGACTCCACTCTCCCACTGTGTATCCAAGCAGCAGCAACTTACAACATTTGGAGCACTTTCAGAACATCTTCACTGACAATTTCCTCAAAGGCCACTTTTCAAACAGCGACAAACCCGCCTTGATCTCCTCGGCGGAACAGCGGGAGACGGACTGAGCCTGTCCTCTTAATTGGTGTTACTCTCCCATTATTTCCAGGCTGGTAGAAATCCTGCAGACTCCTTTTCTGGCTGGTGGGCAGAATGGGATTTCCTCGGGACTTAGCAGGGAGCAGCACTCCAAGGCACTGATAACTCAGAGCGCACCTCCCTGGGGAGCAGACGGGAAGCCAAGGGCTTACAGGCACTGTCATTTCACGCCTGCCTCGGAGCGCAGCAGAGATGGCTCTGAACGGATTGGCAATGCCATCCACTATTCAAGCCACAGACGGGCCTGCTGCACCCAAACTGGGTCAGGGCATGCTTTCAGGCTAAGGTAATTCCTCACAAATTCAGCTGGTTTCCATATGCATTATTCACGTGTCAGTCTTGGCTAAAAGCTGTCCGGGTTTCCAAGGAGGATAACTCCGTGCATTCTGGGAATCACAGCTGTGATGTCCCTGTCACTTCCAGGCTTGCACACAACCAAATTAGCACCCAACATTTGCCAGCAACAACTGTGAATATACCCCAGCACGACTGACCATGAAGCTCTAGCACTGCTTTTTCCAGAGGTGGGAGAATAAGAGCTTCCATAAGCTGCATGCACCAAGGCATGGCCTTGCTGGCCTCCCAGTCCAGCCCAGGGAAAGAAATTCCTCCAAATTTGAGTGAAATTGCAGGCAAGGAAAATCCCTTCTGTTACCAAACTGTTAAGACAGAGAGTTAAGTCCTCACAGGCATCAAGGACAGCATGGAAGTGGAGTTCCAAAGGTTGCATTATTTACACTGAAGGCTCAGCCAAGTTTGAGACAGATCTGTTCATTTTAAATCAATGTTATATTTATGATAGAGCACAAAAGATTATGGGCCAGCACCTCAGCCAGTGTAAATCAGAGCAGCACTTGACCCAGGTGAGGACCCAGTTCTGGCTGTTGGCTTTTAAAAACTCTATTTCTCTTTAGCTCTGTAGCTCCTGCCAGCCACATCTGGGGAAAAAAAAAGGCCAAAACTATGGGGAGAGACCTGTTTCCATTGTCAGGGCTGCAAGGACAGTGACCAAAAGTGAGGAGGAAGTTTGACAGTTCCTAGCCTGGAAGGGTCTGGGAGCACATGAAACAGCTAAAAAGGAGAATTTAAAGAGTAGTTGATACATCAGGTCAGGAAATCTTCCTTTTGTGAACTCTACTATCCCCAGAGAGTTCAGGGTTGGGGAGTGGGAGTGCAGCTCCACCAGATTCCCCATTTCTGGTGGAGCTCAAGTAGTCCATGTAAAGCAGCCCTGACTCCATAACCACACGCCAAGGATGCAGAGGTACTGCCTATAGGCAATGGGAAACCACCTGATTAATTTATTTAAGTGTTTTTTAGATTTGCCAAGATTTTGCAGGATTTGCAGCCCTCTGCCTCTCCCCTCACCCCATAGCTGCCCTGAGCTGCCTCTCCCCAGATTTTGGAGGCTGCCTGCAAGGCAGAGTGGAGTTTCTGCATCTTTGTCTCAACAATCCCCGGACTTGCCAATGTTTCTGTGTCTCCTGTTGCTTCTGTGCCCTTGAGACAAGGAATTTTGATGAGGTCCAGCCAATCATGCTCACGTAACCCTAAGTGCTGCTAATCAAATGAGCAATTAAAGCAGGATTCTTCACTTCCACAGCCTTGTTACTGTGCATTCCCCAGCAAAGACACGGTGATGGATAACAACTCCATATTACTTATTAAACACCTAATACAGCTTTAACAGTTCTGTTTACTGAAGAGTGTTAATCTTAATGAAAACAATATTTGAGGCAGACTGGCAAGGATAATTCTCTACCCTTTTATCCAGGGATCTCAGAATACAGAAACAGTAATTGATCCTCACGGCATCTCTGCTGGTATTACACCTCTTTAAAAGGGTAAACAGAGGCACGGAGAGGTTAAACGGTTTGTACAAAGTGCATTTGCTTCTTGGAGAGTGCTGGTTTCTGAGCCCTCAGGAAAGCCAGGGAAGCATGTCTCTAACAAGAGAGGTCTGTGGCTTTTTATCCCCCTTGCCTCTGACAAGGCTGGTCTGAGCTATGCCATGATGGGGGAGATGAAATGGGGCTTCACAGAAATCAGAGAGGGAGGAGACCCACGAGGAAACTTCTTGTTATATCAGGAGAGATCAAAACACAGCGGGGCTCTAAACCCTTCTGCTTTGGCACATGAGTCAATCACTGACTGACTCTGATGTGCAGATAAAACCCTTCCCAGGCAAGAGATCATGCCAGGTCCTGGGCACCTGTCTCCCAAGTATGTGGGACTGGGATCCATCAGGTACACCTGACTGGACCAGTATCCCAGTGCCCAGGGCTGCCAGAGCATCCCCACTCCCACAGCCTGGGCCAAGGACACTGACACAGGCAGGGCTGGTGGGAAAGGAGTAAGGAGAGCTGGAACTCCCTTAGCCCAGAAAATTCATTTTGCTCTCCTTTGCAGTCTTTTCTGCCCTGTCAAGCCAGAAGAGGGTGTAAGACAGGAGGAGGCACGACAGAGTATAGAAAACACTGCCCTGTGGCACATTCTCCAAGTAATTTTCCAGCTCTAAGAGTTCACAGGCTGCCTCTGGAGTGAAAGAGATGTCAACGTTCATAATATTTTCCTATTTTTAAAGATAAATACTCTTTTACCATCCCAAAGCCTTCACTATTCACTATTTAAGTCCATCTCATAAAATTCATAAATCTTTCCCAAAATATCCCCCAGCCAGAAAAGTCCAGGTTAGTCTCAATTCTAAGCAATGCACAAATCCTTAATGACAAGCTCCTGATAACAAAGGCACTCAGGCATCAATCTATCAATCCACAGACTGGCAAAAAGCACCTTAAGAGGAGGAAAGGAGGGACACAGAGCCAGAGCTGAATCACCAATTTCATTAGGACAATTACTTCCCAAACGCCTTCCCATTTGCGTAGGATTATTTGATTTCCCCCAGCACTGAAAGGTCTTTTATTGCACACCAACAGCACCATAACAACAGGCCTGGAATGGGAAGGAGAGCCATCTAAATTAATATTGCTCCTGAATTCCTCTGCCTGTGTCAGTGGGGACTCTCAGCAAGCCCCTCTGCATATGAAGGGCAGGGCTGAACACTTGCACCCTGTCACCAAAATGACACCTATATATCTATATGCTCTCATACATACACCTATGCACCCAGTTCTTCAGCAGGAGTTTAATTTCAGCCAGGTATTCTCCTGACACCTTAGCAGGTGTTTATTAGTTAAAGTCCTTTATCTGCTTTAGTGGAACTCCTGTCCCTGAGGCCACAAGCACGCCCAAGCGAAACAACAGAAAAAACACCCAAACCCAGTGTTCAAAATGGGTGCACAGACAGAACGTCTGGCAAATCTGGACACTTCCAACGTCAGTATTTTGGGAGATGGAGTCTGAAACAAATCGTTTTTAGCCCAGAGTAATTTCACAAGATTTTATCCATACAGCAAAGTCACTTTCCGCCACCGAAAACGATTTTCTGCCATGCCTGCAGATACCACCAGAGCATTCTCAGCTCCTGCAAGTCTTGCAACTCAAGAAGGGAATTGCGGACATGCAAGTCACGTCCACCTGGATTTAGCTCCCACAGCCTGGGAAACGCATCCTCTTACAGCCCCAGAGCTGACAACCTGTTAGCGCCACGTGTGAGCCTGATCCCGAGTGGGATCTAACCCTCTGCAGCTCAGGAGAGACAAGGAAAGGCAGAGACAGCAGCTCAGGGATGGATGCTCAGCAGGAAGGAGGCAAAGCAGCAGAATATTTATATGTGCACAGCAACATTAATGACCTTGCAGTTTGCACTATAGTCCTGACTGTAGACCCCCATCCCTGCTGGATCAGCCAGCCCCACTGAGAAATGCACTCCTGTCCCTTCTCTAGTGCAGCAGGAAGTCTAAATAAGTGCTTTGCACACATCCTGGGCTTGTTTACACGCAGTTCCTGGATGAGCTGTACTGGCTCAGCAAGAAACAGCACAGCCCAATGTGAGGGATGGAGTTATTCTGCCATAAAGGAGCTGTGTCAGGGATAGCTTGTTTGCACGTGCATAGAGAAACTGCAGGGCAGCAGGGAGGGCTATCCATTGTTAGGGAGCCTTGGAATGAGCCTTCCTCCAGTGGGAAAAGAGCAGGTACCTCTGGCTAAGGTGTTTCAATCTCAGGGAGGAACCTCAATTTTTCTCACTCCTCCCCGCAATGCAAAGCCCTCTGTCCTTCCTGAAGCCTTCAAGCCTCTTCCAAAGCTCCCAGTCCTTTCCCAATGTGATACTGGCACTCGAATCCCTCTCCCTGCCCAGCACATTCCCCTCCCTGCCCAGCACATTCTTCCCCTCCCCTTCATCACTCCACCTGCAGCAGCATCCCTGCCTTGTACGTATTTTGCTGGAGAACTTGTAGGGCTTGTCTGGCTAATGAAAAGCTGCTTTGGATCTCCCTTTGGGCTTTTCAGGAAGGATTAGCAAGGTTTCTCCAAAGCAGACACAGCAAGACAGTGTGTTTCTCTAAATACATCAGGGACTTCTCTGGTGCTTGGCTTTGGCAGGGGCTAAGTGCAGTTGTCTCACAAGTTGTCTCCTTGCTCGGGTGTACAAGCAGGAAGGTGCTGTCAGGCATTGATACAGGGCGGCTCGGGCTCTGCTTCTCTGGGGTGCTGCACAAAATAGCGAGTGAAAGCTGTTACCTGCTGACAGCTCTGCCCAGGCTCGCTCAGAACAACGTGGGCTGCAGAGAAGCTTCCCTGCTGAAGATGCTGACACTGGCACCAGCGGTGCAGACCTGGCAGGGAGGGCAGCAGAGCCCAAATAATCCTCTGCAGTCCACAGAGCCACCATCTCACCCTCCTGTGTGTCCCCAGAGCCAGACCAGGAAGGGCCACTCACTTCTTGCTTAGGGAGCACAAACTCCAGCTTCACTTGGCATCTCCCTGATCTCCCAGACAGCATCCATGGCCTTTCTCTCAGACCCTGCCACAAAATGATGTGAATTTCCTGTGATCAAGCAGCAAAGCCATGGCAGAGCTGGGCTCAAGGCTGACCTCCAGCTCCACAACCTCCTCAGTACACCAGGCCTTTAGGGGACCTGTGCAGTCCTAAAATTGGTGCCATTCCCAGGGATCCTCCTGGCCCCACACATCCTCAGAGCTGCCTTGTGTTTCTCATCTGGAGTAAGTGGGGCAAGCAATTAGCTGTCTTAACAACCCTTACGGGAAGCTGCTGTTGGCAGGGGTAATTGAATGTTATCCCAGTAAAACAAGGGGAACAAGATGTGATAGCCGTATCATCTCAAAATAGGCTACACACAGGCCATTCATCCCTCTCTCTAGGGGCCTGGCTTTGTTTGAGCAAGATTATGAACTCCCCTTCAGAAGAGCTTCATCATTTCCACATATTTCCCCTTGGCCATGGGCAGGCAGGATCAATAAAGATATAATCCGAGAGACAGCTGCAAACACAAAAGTTCCTAATGAATTCCCGACCAGCCGGGCAGCCCAAACACGAGCCCCGTCAGCTGGGAATTTGTGCAAAGCCATCACTGCAACATGCTTAAAATTTCCCCATGGAGGGCAGGACCAGAGGCAAGATGTGTCAGGTGGCTCCCAGTCCATCTCAGAGTCATCCCCGGAGTAATTACTCCTCCAGACATCAACACCTCCAGCCAGGACAGAGACTGGAGGCACAGGAAGGTATATTTGAAGAAAACACTATGGAAATGGCCTGGCAGTGTGGCCTTGGAGACAGAAAGTTGATGTGTGGGTTATGAGGATGAGTCAGTAGCCCGGATCATTCCCTCCAGCCTGGCTAATTCACAGGCTCTCTCTCTGCTACCACCTTTCCTCTTCTTCCTTTCTCTAACTCCTCCCTCTAAATGCAATTTAGCATCTCTAAAAGTACACACTGTTCCACCATCTAAACAGTTTTACTACAAATGTAGCAAGGAAAAAAAATACACATGGATTGATGTGTTCTTAAATTGTACTGGACAATTTGACATCTCTTTAGAAGGTAAAAATTGCACTGAAGGGGATAACTGGAGCTTTATTTCCTCTGTTGGGCCACAACATCCCATAGCTGCTAATAAGTTAAAAGCCATTCATCCAAAATTCACTGGGTATTTTTGTGGCAAAACACATTTTAGTTGTGGTTTTCCATGTTTTTGTAAAACCTCCTTTTGGAAAATACAGAGCAAAACTTTCTAAGCCATCTGGGGAACACGGGATATTAAATTCCCATTCAAATGAAGCGCAGACCCAAAATCCCAGGTGGGTTTGTAAATTCCAGTTAAACTGTCCTGACTTTACAGTAAGTCCATTGCTCCCTCAGAGGACCCTGTGGATCTACTGCCACTATTTAGGTGAAAAACTCCTCGCAGTGATAGAGATCTGTCATTTTCAAAAGCTGAAGGAACAAGATGCTTATCCCAGCTTCCCAGAAGTCATTTTGTGTGCATGCAGAACCACAGATATTTCCATGCCTGCTCACTCACATCCCTCACCCACACCCACAAGAGCTGAAAAGGGGGAACTCTTCCCTTTTGGGGCCACATCTTGTCAACAAAACATCCTTAATGGACTCCCAAACAGCAGGTTTAGTCAAGGAATTGATGCACTTGGTAGCAGATTGATATATAACATATCTGCCTAAATACAGAGAGAGGCAGTGCAATTACAGGGGTCTGCCAGGAGCAAGAATAAGTACAGGGGAATTTGAGCAAAGCCCTGCAGCTAAAGGTCCAAAGATCTTTCATTTTACTTATCGTGAGCACAAGAAAGCCTCTCCAGGCAGCTCTAGTTCAAGGCAGGGCAGATAAAAACACAAGAGGTCTCTCATTTTGCCTTGTAACACAGAGGTTAAGCAGCATGCACATGGCCTCCAGCCCCTGGGCAGAACCACGTGTCTTGGGTTGTGGGCAAAGACAGAGTTTGCAGATCTTTGTACTCACTCACTGCTTTCCAAGCCCTTCCTGGCCCACCAGCCAAGCCTGGAGTCAAGTTTTAGATATCAAATCCTCCACTCAGAAGAAGTAATTTGAATGCCCCAGTGACTGGGATCATGCAGCAGCATTTGCTACCACTCCCGCTTCACCAAAAGTTTACAGATGATGTTAGTGATGGCAGTGGATCATAGGGATCAATAAGTGCTCTGCTGCAGTTTGTACTGAGCTAATAAAAACACTCAGCACCAGCACTGGCCCTGCTTGCAAACACTTGGCTTTGATTGACTCTGGCAGCTCCTCGGTTAAACAGGCACGGGCCAGGAGAGCAGGAGGTCACATCAGCATGGGCTCCAAGGTCATGGGGCTGCTGTGCCAGCTTCAAACCAACAGGTCAGGGAGGAGATCAATACTAAAATGGCAGGAATCATCTGCTGTTTCCTTCTACCATCCCTCCCAGACTCCCTGTGAACTTCATTAACACTTATTTGCTGAGGTAGGTGATGGATTTCCCAGCTCTGGCCCGTGGGTATCACTCCTTCCTGCAGTAAGGAAGCGGAGCCTTTCAGAGATCTGCCACAGGCCCTTTTTAGGTACATGATGAGAAGGATTCAAGTGGCAGCCCAGGACGCTTTGAAATCAAACACCTTCTTTTCTATTCTAGGTGTTGCTGTGATTTTTTTGAATGGCCACAGTGTGCCTGCAGCGAGAGCTCACGTACCTAGCAGTACTCAATTTAGCTGTATGAAGAGCATTAATTACTGAGCGATTAAATGACTTGCTCAAAGTCAAAATGAATCAGTGGCAGCACCAGAGAAACAGCCTAGTGGTCCTGGCTCCAGGTCCTTCACACCTGACATCAGATCTCAGAGCCCCAGCTGCCTGCTTGGGTGATATTTAGGGATTTAATTGCACACCACCATCAGTCTCCCTGCTCCAGGTTTCGAGGCTCAGGCAAAGCCGATCCCCAAGGATCCAGAGGAAAAGGAGGTTCCTGTGGTTGAAAGGCTGCTTTGTCACTAGCTCCTCTCCAAAGTTAGCTGTCAAGAGCATCTGGGCTTTTGGCTGGATTGCTCTCTGATATATGAGGAGCATGTTGAACATGTGCTGCCTGCAGTTGGTACAAGGTTCTTTGTCAACCCAAGCATTGCTTAAGTGCCCATAATAGGGAACAGGTTGCCCAGCCATTCCTCCTCCCCAGTATTGATTATGGGGGCATAACACTGCACAGAGCAGCAGCAGCTGTCTTTCCCAGCCTGGATATTCCGCATAATAAAGCACTGCAAGTTCCTTCTCCCGAGCAGTCATTACCCACTGCACCACAGCAGCTCCTCTAAACAGGCTGTGCTGCCTCAGCCTCGCCGCAGGCAGCCCCAAATTGAAACAAGCACTCAGCAGGGCCCTGCAGAGCCACAACCCTTCCAGTCCAGTGTCCTGGGTAACCCCTGTGGGGCCACAGGAACATTCAGGAGGCTGTATGAAGGAGTCTGTGCTTGCAAAGGGAACAGGCAGAATTTGCTCATCCTCATTTATGGTAACAACAGGCACCGTCAACTCTGCATCAGTAGTGTCACAGCAACCGCATTGATCCCTGTGTTACATGAGACTGGCACCCTGTCCACTGCCCTATAAAATCTTAATGCCAGCACACACTCTCACCTCTGCTT
The DNA here is from genome assembly GCA_013398615.1 of Brachypodius melanocephalos. NCBI lineage: Eukaryota > Metazoa > Chordata > Aves > Passeriformes > Pycnonotidae > Brachypodius > Brachypodius melanocephalos. The sequence continues at coordinate 444,237 of VZSR01001113.1, read as the reverse complement.
GACTTAAGCTCTTGGGTTTAGTCCTACAGGGAGGAGGTTGCAGCCCAGGCTCCCTCCTGCCCTACTCCAGCACTCCTCACAAGCTCCCCACATGTATTACAGCAACAGCTGGAATGAGCAGCATTTGTGCCAAGTTCAATACACACACAGAGGAACAAAATCTTTTACCAAAGCTGCCTGCAATCAGACGAGAGGAGTGAACAAAATGATGTGCTGCTGGGGAAGAGAGAGGCAGATTGTAAAGCCATTTGCTGAAGGTCACGCAGTCAGGGCTGCGACAGAGCAGGGCTGAGTCCTGAGTCCCAGGTTAATTCCTCAGCCTCACCACTTTGCAGATCCCACATACATTTGAGTTTGCCTCTTTTTGAACTCCTTCCAGAGGCTGCAAGGCAGTGCTCCATGCCTGTTGTGGTCTTCCTGAACTTGTCTCCTGGCAGGGGATGGCTCTGCCTGCACAACATTGAGATTTTCAAGCAAAGGAAACACTGAGGCACCTTTAACCACCTCTGCTCCCAGTTTCAGCAACAAATGGTTTCCACAAAGGCAATCTCTCTTGGGAAGCCAGACAGTGGAGTTGGAGTCTCACAGGGGAAGGCTCCTGCATCCCCACATCTCCACGTCCATGGACAGAACCCTCCCTAGCTATTCCATATCCCCACATTCGCCCTGGATGAAACCACGGCTCATTTTGCCAGGCTGTCACTCAGCACATTGCTCATTACAGGGAAATGAACTCTGCTCCCAAGCATCCAGGGGACAGAGAGTAATTGGGTTCTGTGCAGCCTTTTCACTTAATTTACTCAAGTTGTATTTGTTTCTTACAAAATTAGGTTTTTGCAGCTGACGGACAAGACATCAGAGAAAGACAGAGGCAAACAGATGGGATAATAAACTTGGAGAGGGAAAAATTATGCCTCTCCATCTCTCCTTTTTTCTTCCCCTCAGTGTCTCAGTCATCTCTGCCACTCTTTCATCCTTTTATAAGAAACATGGAGGGCTGCTGCTAAAAAGCTCTACTTCATCACCATGTGGCTTTGTAAAGGTAACCTTATTATCTAAGTTCATCCCAATATGGAAAAAAGGATATTTAGTGTGGGTTAAAACATGCCAGCAGAACAATCTGCTGAGTTTAATGAAATGAAAACATTTGCAAGAACCTATTGATTGTGTTGACATTTTCAGCGCAAAATTATCAAAATGTTATTTTTGATAAGGTTGAAGTACTTCATTTCAACATATTATAATTATATCTGATATCCTTATGGAGAGAAATTCTGAATATAATATAAAAGTCAGAAGAAATTGCCTCAGCCTGCCAGAATGAATCACGCTAACCAACACCAGACTTTCTCACATACTCACACTTGGGGCAAAGCAAGACCCCAGAAGGAAGAAATCCACCCTTTCCACCTGATTTTAAAGCCTTTTCCAGCAGCACCATCCTGCTGCAGGAAGGCAGGAGGGGAACGTCATGGGGTGACTAATTAAACCCATTATCTCTGCCCCAGCAGGCAGGGACGACCTTTGACGGGCTGAACATCAGCACCACTCATCTCCCATGGTCACAACACCCCTGGGTGCGTAATCCTGAGATATTAAATCCCTTCTCTGACTGAAAGTGGGATCTGAGGGGCAGCCACCAACAAACCTGGTGCCACCACCTCCTCATTTTGCTCGGAGAAAGGGCATGGGATGGCACAAGGGGCACAAAGCAGAGGAAGAGCACACGGGGCTTCGCCTCACCCTGTGGCACCATAAATTATGCAGCTGCCTTCATCCATTATTCAGCATAATTTATTTTGAACATTTAGATCAGCAGTTTGTGTGAGGGAAAAAAATAGAAGTGGAGGGGAAAGGAGGGAAAAAATAGGGAATTAAGTGAAGGAGAGAGGGAAGCACTGGAATGGATGGTCCAGTCGTTAATCAAAGACAGGCAAGGAGATGACAGGATGAGAAGGAGCAGCTGGAGAGCCACTTAAATAATAACAGGAGCGTCAATTCCCCCAGCCCTTGAGGAGCAGAGGGTGGATGAAAAGCCCTGTGCACGCGCTGGTTTAAGGCTCTTAACAGCTTCAGCCCCTCTTCCTCCCAAACCCAGAGCCCCTCACACCCAACAGAGTAGGGCTGCGAGAGCAGGGTGGATCAGCAAAGAGTTTTCTGAAGGATATTTTCCCCAAAAAAACTCAGGGCAGCCTCCCATAGTCCCTCATCTGCCCCTCTGAGCTCACCAGCCAGCCCTGATTTCTGAATTACAAATGTTTTCTGACACAGAAGCCTCAATGTATATTGGCATATTACTCCACGACTAATAAATTGAAGGAAATAACAACTTGCCCAGCAGACATACCCTCAGCCTGAGACTGGCAAATTCAATGAATAAATTGCTTCCATGAATTTTTCACTCAAATCTAACTCTCTCCAGAGCAGCTGTCCCAATGCTATGGCATTTTCAGCAGCTCTGAGGTACTTGGGGGCAAGAGGAAAAATTGTGACCACAGTAAGGGTGGCCGAATTATTACCATGAAATATCCTTTACTGCAAATAAGAGGTGTCTTGGGTTTGCAAAAGTCTCCCTCTGCCCAAGAAACAGCAGGTTCCTTTGCCAGCACCTTCTTCTGCGTCTCAAGGGGATTTTCAGACACTCATTCCAATCCTTTGGAGAGCAAGGAGTTGCCATCTGATGGTGCTGTGAGATCCTCGGGCAGCAGCAAGTGATGGATTCAGGTTAGGAGTGTTTGAAAAAAATCACAAAGGGTTGCAGGAGCATTTACAGAGCAAATGCAAGTTATTGTCTGGAGGAAATCAATAAAAGTGGTGGCTTGTGCCTTTCAGATGTGTAGGGAACCATCAGCTTCATCTAACGAGAGCCACTTTTCTTTGCAGCTGAAAGGAAAAGGTTTCTATTCCCAAACTGCTGTGGCACATGAGGTGCTCCTAAAAACCAGAACACCCACAAAAATTCCTTTCCCATCTCCAGACAGGTTGGGAACACACTGAAAAGCAGATATTTGCATGCTAACATTCACATCCCGAGTGGGCACAGCAGAACTGTGTCCTAGCCAAACCCTCCAGGGTGCCACCGAGGATCAGTGTGAGCTGGGAAAGCCACCAGTGCTGATGAACAGAAGGCAAATGATTCCATGCACGCCCCTCTGCTCCTGTTTTTCCAGGCCATAGCCCTGGAAAGGCAACATGCAGGATGGGGCAGGGACAGGCAGGCTCCGAGTGAGCAAACACCAAAATGAGGAGGGGAGAGCTCCAAGCCTGGATGGCTCGGCAGCTGCTCCGCTGTCAGGATTGGCACTGCTGGAGCACAGGAGCCACAGCCCGAGGATGGAGCAGTCCCTGCCAGGGCTGCAGCTCCTCTCCCCGGGGCAGTTCACTCCCCACCTTTGCAAAGCTGTTGAGAGAGGGGTGGAAGTGTGGGAATGAGGCCCTGGACCACTTTGTGCACAGCACCAGGCTGGGGGGGTCAGTGGGACCCAGCTGGAGACTCCAATGTCCTGGGGCAGCTCTCCACAGCTCCTGCCCGAGAAGGGCACTCAGTGCTGGTGAAGCCATTTTTCAAGTTGTCACCACTGCTTTCACAAAGAGTTACAAGGTCTCCTTCTCTCTGAGTAACCCCAGAATAAAAGATGCTGATGGTGTTTCACTGGACAGGAAGGTTCCAGCTGGAAAAGCATTTTTTCCATACATTTGTGCACTTCTAGGGCAGGCATAGCAAGGAGCCCTGTCCCCACTCAGGGTTTAAATGTCAAATTGCTCTCATCCCTCTCCCTCTGGCTGTCTGTTTTCAGTGCTTGCTTTGCCACGAGACCTCCTTCATCCCCACACCTCACCTACTCTCACTCCTCCTCTCCTCAGTTCCCGGGAAACTCAATTCAATCTAATCTGACTTTGAAAGCTTTAATGGGACCAGATGGTTCCATAAAATATAAATGCAGGGACAAAAATACCAACAGACCTCTGAGCGATTAACTTTGGATCTACCCTGACTGGGAAGGATTCAACTGAGCTCGCTGAACTGGCAAGTTTGCTGCCTTCCTCCTGCAGATGGGTTCATAAACTCTCTCTGTGCCTTTCATCTGCCTCGGGAGTGATGCCAGAGGTCTCTCCACCTCTTTATGGTCCTCCAGCCCCTTCTGAAGGTCTGCTCTGCCAACCTGTTAATGTGGCATCCAGTTCTTCCTCGAAGAGGTGTTACAAAGGGAGAAAAGCCATCCAGGGTTCTCATAAAGGCCAAGTTAGCAAATGCTTTAATTTGCTGCAGCAGACTATTTTGGGCAACACTGAATAGAGGAGATCCTTTCACATCATTTAAAAATATCGAGAAACTTTCATGGATTGAAAACCAAATTAAGACTAAAATTATCACCCAATTTCACTCAGTAATTTTTGCTGGCATGGAAATGATCATTCCATGCTTTCGAAGTGAACAGATAATTCCAGACTTGAAAGGCTCACTTCAGCAGTAAGTAAACTTGTTAAATTAGGGGTTTGAAAGTTATAATAAACTATCTGGATGAACGTGATGTGGCACAGTGTGGCTTTTAGAAAATAAAGTGTCCCCTCTCTAATCCATTAGAGTCCTTTGAGGAAACAGTACTTTCAAGAAAAGCTGTTATTATTTATTAGACCTTCAAAAATGCCTTAATTAATAATAACCAGTACTCCTGAAGAAGCAGCAGGCTCCGAAGATGAAAACCATCTTCCTGCAGATGCCTTGTGAAGGGATGTCATTTGAACAAGGAAAATACACAAACTGAACAGCAGCTGGAGAAGAACAGCAGCTTGTCAAGATCCATACAAAGCAGGGATGTGGGAGAGTGAAAAATAAAAGTCGGATCTCCTGAACAATGGCTCTCCAACTCAGGCAGATCCCAAAAATTATATTGATACGGCCAGGGGGACACAAGACCATACACAGATTAGTTGAATTTGAGTCCCCATGGCTGAAAAACTCCTGGTTTAACAACTCAAACCCATATCCCAGAGCTCCTGAAGGGTTTATACCAGCTGTGCTATGTCTTTACCCTCTCACCTTTAGGAAAATAGAGCTTTCCCTACCCATCCTGGCTAAAAATCCAAATCCACAGAGGAAACCCCCTCAAAGCTGACAAGGCAGCAGAGGGACAGAGAGAGGGAAAGGAAAGAAAGCAACACCTCAAAATATGAGAAATTGATAGCAAATTAAATCAGCCAAACCAAGGTGAAGTTTTAAATGGCATGGGGGAAAAAAGTTGTCAAGTTTGAAGCATTTGTGATACAAATGCTATTCATTTTAGTCAGGAGGAGAGGACTGTGGGAAATTCAACATTATCTAACACAGGCAATTAAGAAAACAATGACAGCTGAAATTTAATACAGACAAGTACAAGGTAATGCCTATCAAAAGCAACATTGCCAACAACTCATATACATTGATGGATTCTAACTTAATTGTAACCACTCAGGGGAAGGAAAAAACCCACACATCACTCTGGACAACTTAACAAAAACATCTGATCAGCAGCCAGTGGTGGCCAAGACATGGAGAGAAAGGGAGAGAGAACAGTAAATGAAAGTATTGTGATGCTTTCATGGAAGAAAACAACACTCTCAACTTGCAGTATCACCTCCAGCATTGGAAAGACAGAGGTGTGTAAGGAGAATAGGAAAATAACAATGAAAAAATGTGCTCCTAAACACATTTCCATACCTAATGAAAAAGTTGTGGGTGG
>VZSR01001113.1:336855-438417 GCA_013398615.1 Brachypodius melanocephalos | reverse complement strand
CCCTGTATCCCTGTGCCCCTGTATCCCTGCATCCCTGTATCCCTCTATCCTTGTATCCCTGTATCCCTGTACCCTTGTATCCCTGTATCCCTGTATACCTGTATCCCTGTGTCCCTGTGTCCCTGTGTCCCTGTGTCCCTGTGTTCCTCTATCCCTGTATCCCTGTGTCTGTGTCCCTGTATCCATGTATACCTATATCCCTGTATCCCTGTGTCCCTGTATCCCTGTATCCCTGTATCCCTGTGTCCCTGTATCCCTGTATCCCTGCATCCCTGTGTCCCTGTATCCCTGTATCTCTGTTTATGTATCCCTGTATCCCTGTATCCCTGTATCCCTGTATCCCTGTATCTCTGCCACAGCTGCTGCTGGAGGCAAATCCCAGAATCCAAGAATCACCAGGTTGGAAGAGACCTCCAAGATCATCGAGTCCAACCCAGCCCCAACGCCTCAACTAAACCCTGGCACTGAGTGCCACATCCAGGCTTTCCTTAAACACATCCAGGGATGGTGACTCCACCACCTCCCGGGCAGACCATTCCAGTACTTTATTATTTTTTTTCCAAGAAAATCTTATTCCTAATCCAACTTATATTTCCCTTGGAAAACATCAAGTGATGCTGACCACGGGGCGCTTTGCACAGAGGATTTACGGGGGGAAAGGCTGGAAATCAGAACCAACAGCGCTGCCTTTCGCAGGCAGCAGGATCCTTGCAGCTTGCGGAGAGGATGTGCTGCAGCAATAGCCCGGCTCAGCAGCGTGAGGCACTATTGATTCAGCTTTCGCCCACCGCAGAAAGCAGCGGCGCTGGCCTGATGTGACCCGGGGGGAGACATGACACAGCTCAACAGGGACTGGTCCCTCCGTGCCACTCACAGCAGCATCCCTAAGGTCGGCAGCTCTGTGAGGAGCCCAAAGAGCCGTGGAGGAGAAGAACCCACAGGAAGGAGGCATCACCCTTCATCCCTGCCATGCGGGGGAGGAAAGCCTTTTCCTTTCCTCGTAGGACACTTTATTAATTCCTAAAGTGTTGACAAGCTCGGTGGGGAGGCGGGGAGAAGGTGGGTGTTTGTGGGGACCTGGGATTTGCAGCCACGGGCTGCCACCGCTCATAACCAGGGGTGGATGTGAAGGGCAATCTGAGCACATTTGCAAACAGATTTAATAATAAGGGGCTGTCTGCCTCGATGTGTCAAGCTATCTGCAAGTACTGCAAAAGAATATCATCGAGTGTGACATAATGCAAAGCAGGATAAGGTCATTTGCTTTGCTTTCCTGTGTTTTAAAGCATCAGAAAAATTCTTTTCAAAATACAGCTTTCACAGAAACATGACCGGCTGCCTGAGGAACGGCTCGAGATCAAGCGTTTGATATTCAAAATTAATCCCAGGAGGACGACGCGAGATACATTCCCTTTCCCTTCATCCATTTCCAGGCTGGAGATATCTCTCTTCCATTAACTCAGCTCTCCCCCTCCTCCCTTCTCCCCCAGCCAGGTTTTCTTCACAGGCTCCAAGTTCATCTCTTTTTTTTTTCCCCTTCCTGAACCATTGATCTAAATGAGGGGTCTGATCCCACACTCCTCATTCAACAGGGATTTTCAGCAGAGTGAAGCCTTCACAAGTGAAATCTTAGATTTTATCATCCCTGAGAAGCCAAACACCACAACTTTGCAGCCAAAAACACTCAAGGTGAAATTAAGACAACTGGGGACTCCTGCAGTTTTCACCTTCAGTGAGAAACAGAAACAAACCTGAGAAGGAGCCTTTAATGACAACTCCAAGAAGTTATTTAACTCACATCTATTTAGGGCTTAAATTGAGATCACTGCGACACAGACAAGCAAAAGCCTTGCATGTGGGGAATGTTTAAAAACACAATGTCTTGCTTTTTTCTTTGGCACCAGAGTGGATTTCCAGGCTGTTCTTTCCCTGCAAACAGGTCACTCTGTCCAGCTGGGCACTGCTCGCTGTGCCCAATGCTGTCACCACAGATGTGCTCCCTATGGAGCTCAGCTGGGGGCAAAGTCACTGCAGGGGATGAGGGTTTATAACAGTCTCCCTCTGACAGTCCCCAGCACTAAGCCACTACTCAGACGCCCAAAACAGAGCCAATGAGCACAGCTGGATGCTCCCAGCACAGCTGGATGCTCCCAGTGCCCCACCGCAGGAAGCGGCTGCTGGAATTCGCGAGCGCACGGTGCAGTGAGGCCACAGGGAGATTCAGGGAGGAGAGTGAACTTTGCAAAATATGACTGTTCCTTATGAAATGAGGCATGAGAGATGGAGCCCTGGCAATGGCACCTCCAGAGGTGTAAACATCTGGTGACAGTTCTGGCTGGGGACACTCCGGGACTCGCTCGGCGCTGGCGGCAGTGGAGGCGCTCAGGGAGGTGTTGGGGACGGGGTCACTCATAGCCAAGAGGCAAGAACCAGCTGGAGAAGAGGTCAGGGGAAGTCACAACACATAAATCCAGGCTTTGTCATCATTGCAGCGCAGCTGTGGGAGAAGCTGTGTGCTCCTGCTGGGAGCACAACGGGGTCTTGGGGCTGCGGTGCAGAAGCACAGCTGCACACAGCTGTACACAAAACCACCAGGGGAAGGGCAGACTGGTCCCAGGTGAAGCCTCAGCACAGTTCTCTGTCTTATCTGGTCCCTGGGTAGCTCCTAACACTGTCAATAACTGCTGTGGAAAGCTGAACTAAAAAGAAAGGGAAAATAAAACCTAAGCAAGCTGATACTTAGGGGAAAAAACAGCCCCTCCCTCTGCCTAAACATCAGCATTGTGCTGAGATTTCAGCTGAAATTTAGCCTGGAGACAAGGAGCATCAGAGGAGACCTTATTGCTCTCTACAACTTCCTGAAAGGAGAGTGGAGCCAGGTGGGCATCCAGCTCTGCTCCCAGGTAACGAGTGACAGACAACAGGAAATGCCTCAAGTTGCATCAAGGGCAGTTTACACTGGATGTCAGGAAAACTTCTCCACAGAAAGGGTTGTAAAGTTGGAACAGGTTGCCCAGGTGGAGCGACATCCCTGGAAGTGTTAAAAAACCCCATATGGATGTGGCACTTGAGGACATGGTTTAATGGTGAGCTTGGCAGTGATTGGACTTGATGATCTCAAAGGTCTGTTCCAATCTGAACAATTCTGTGGTTCCACATTTGCTTCTGGTGAGTGACTGTAAAAGTTTCCAGCTAAAGAAAGACCCCAGGTCACCAGCACAGTTCCTGGCCCAGTCAAACATTTGCACCCTCCTGGCCAGGCCCCAAAACTCCAGAGCTCAGGAGTCTCCAGGGCCAGGAAGCTCAGAAAAGGCACCTGGATGGGCTGAATCCCCAGCCACAGACCTCTCAGGAGGCTTTGGGAAGCAAAGGCCATCAGTGTGGTGCTGTGGCCATGCCCACAGCCACCAAACTGACCAGCTGAACTCCTTCAGGTGGAGGAACACAGAGCCACGCCCAGGCTGCAGAATGATTTCAGTGTTTTTTTATGGCAAAGTTTGCTGTGCATGTGGCTCAGTGGTCCAGGATAAGCAGGAATGGAGAGCCAGGACATTTAGCATCCACCAGGCCTCCCCAAATTCAGTGCCAGCCATGAAGGTGAGCCACCCTACTGGATGGCATGGGGTAAAGGCAGCCCACATGCTGTGACTCCCTGAGCTCACCTATCAAACCCAAAATGAAGGATCCTGACCTCCCTGCCTCCTTTTCCACCAGCAGTTGCTCTTGCACACAAGAATCCATCCCACATTTGTGCTTCCCAAAGGTCCTCCAACGTTACAACTGTCCCAGCTGGTATCTGGGCTCCATTCAGCTCCACGAGGAGACCTCTCCTTTTTAACAAGCGTGTTAACATAACACACAAAACCCTCCAGCTCTCAAATTTCTCACGAGCCCCAGAGGAGTACAGGAAATTCTTCTTAATTACAATGTGTGTGTTAAATAAGGACACCAGAAAGCTGCAGTTGAAACTACCTGGGAAAGGTTGTGAAGACATCACCACCACTCCTGCTTGGGTTTAAGGGTGGCCACCACCTCTTAGAGCTGTGTCACCCCCAGGGGTTGGTGGTGAGGCCACCAGGTTGATCTAAAAGTGGCTTCAAACAGAGTGGAAAAGGTGACGCTGAAGAGAGACACCTGATGCTGCAGAAGCAGCAGCCCCCGACACGAAGTTTTAACTAAATAATTACAAGTCGCTATTTCTTTAACAAAAGACCGAGCCCTTGAGAAAGCACTTGCAACGCCACGGCAGCCCTGGGCTCGTTTGTCATCTGGCGAGTAATCACTCACCGTCACAGGAGTTTAACCCTGTCACGGGAGACAGCGGCTCTGTCACTGCCGGCAGCGGCACGGCCGGGCGAGGGATGTGTCTCTGTAGGTCACACCTCATTCCTCTGGAAGTGGCTTTTTCCCGAGGGCACGGTACGTGTCCCCGGGTGCACATCCCCACCTCACCCCCACCCGAGCGCTCACCGCGACTGGATCGGTGCAGCCCCGCTTCCCAGCCGGGCGCTGCTGCCGCTTAGAATTTGCTAATGAGGTCCTGTCAATGAATTCCCGCCGATGCCTATTCACAGCACATTTGTGCTCCCTCTCTGCCAGCGCTCTCACACACCCGTGCTGTTGGGAACTTGTCTGAAATCTGGGGGATGGTGCCAAGGAAGGCCCATTTCGGCTCCATGGTCATGAACGCTCACGCCAGGAGCACAGCTTAACGCTGCATTCATCCAAGGAGGGAGCAATCACAGCCTGCCCGTGATTCTGGCTCTGGCAGGAGAACAACGATATCACACATCATCCATTTTTTATCAGGGCATTTTACAGCTACAAAAGTCTCTACTCCCAAGCAGGTATCTACAAACAAGCTACAGATGAGTCCCACTAGCAGAAATTACCCACCTACAGCAACTGGCTCTGAAGGAACCACAGTCTGTCCACCAGTGGATGAAGAACAAGCAGAGAAGGTGAATTATTTGTCCAGACAACCACCCAGCCCTTCTGCTCTCCAGCACAGATCCCCCTGTACAGCTGACACACACACTAATAAGGGAAATTCAGGTAGACGCTCAGTTGACACTAAATATTCTTGTTCCTTAGACACTTCTTTTCATCCCCAGGATGTCTCAACATCTGAGCACGGTAATTCCCTAGTGATTAACTTCTTTATTTATTTAAAACAAGCAGAGAGGTTTCCACCAGCGCGACTGTCACTCGGCATGTCTCTCCGACAGCGCGACGAGGATGATGTGTGACAAATGCTCTGCGCCAGGGCTGGGTGTCTGCTCCAAAGGGAGATAAATCCCCGGACCAGGGCACTCCCTGGGGGGCTCCTGCCACCACTGGTGCAGCAACAGCTCCCAGTTAGACAATAGTCAATGCCTCAGCTCTTCTCCTCCCTCCAAATATGCCCCCCAAAACATGGGAGCACCCAAGTGCATCAGACACAGCACATGGGCAGGGTGGGACACAAGCTGATGGTGGTGACAGGCAGCAAATCCTCCACAACCCTCCACAGACTCCCAGGAAAATACTAACAGGCAGCCAATGGCTGAGGCAGCTCAGCACAGAAGAGAAAAATCTTTAAACACAGAAAGGAATGCGACAGAGGCAAGGGTAAAGGTTTGCAGCTTTTCCCCAGCCTTCCCAGGGGCTGGTATGGGCTGCTCCTAGGCAGAAAGAGGAGAAACAAGACACAGTCCCGCTTAAAATGAATAAAATATGTCACTCCTGATCTTGTAGCTATTAAATCACTGGCTATACAATTACTTAATTATGTAGCAGTATAAAAAGGCGGGGGGGTGAAATGGTATTTTTGCTCCTGAAAACTTCAATTTGCTACCTCAAGAAAATAATTGCTCGATTCAAACATTAAATAATTGAGACATTCATTAGTAGTCCTATTGTATGATTAGCACAAGGAAGGTATCATTTAAAGACTTAGAAATTGATTCAGCAGCGAAAACAAGAGCCAGTTTTAATAGGCTAAATGGGACCGTGGCCTCAAGGGCTGGTGGCTCAGCAGAGGACAGGCAGGTTGTCACTTCACCCACCAAGGGAAGCATTCCCAAAACTCACAATGCTGGATTCAGAGAGGATGTTTACAGCCTAATCCAAAGTCCAGCTGAGTTGTCCTGGTGGAGGTTCATGTGGTCTCCTTCTGTCAGAACTCCTCTGGCATGACCACAATGAGGGTCTGTGTTCTCACCCACAACACCAGAACACCCAGCACTCTTTCCACACTTTCCACCAGAACAGCCACCATTATCCATGGTGCCACAGGACTCTCCAGAAAGCCCTGATCCCCCCTCAGACACATCAGCTGGCACCTTTAGTCCCTGTCTGCAGAACACAAGCTGCTGGTTCCCTCAACTCAGACCTCAGCTACACCTCAACACGAACCTTGAGTGAATTCACTGCTGCTGCAGTAACCAGCTGAAAAATAGCCAAGGATTCAGGAAAAGCAAGAACCCTTTATCCCTCTAGATGCAATCAAGCTGTTTACAGTGTCTGAAAAAAACTTGCAAACATGCTCCAGCCCAGCAGGAGTTGGGAGAGAGCTACGTGGAGTGGACAGGGGATGGCAGCTCCTGTAAAAGAGAAAGGGCAAAGGCAGCACCGGAGGGAAAGCAATTACAAGCAATAATTGGCAGAGGCTGCCATGTGGAAACATTCTCATTGTTTAAAATTTGACCCACTGCGAATATCTTTCTTAAAATGGTTATTGCCTTATCCTCTCAGATCTAAATAGCCCTCTCCACACTTGGCTGCTCCAGGGGAGACTAAAGAGTGTCTGGTGAATGCAGAGGATATTGGTCGGTCAGTGTTTGCCTCCTGACCCATCTCACGGGGTCTCAAGGCTATAATGAGAGGCGCATCGCTGCCTGGAACAGGCAAAACATTCCTGTTCCATCCCACCCATGCCCTGAGTGGGTTCATGTTCACACCACAAGCACAGTTTTGCTCAAGGCAGCGCTTTTGTGGAAAAGACCACAAACAGGATGAGCACCTCCCACTCTGTGACAGAGGAGATGTGTGGAGAGGGAAGAGCATGGAGCAGGAGGAGCTGCTGCAGCAGCCCCTGATTGCAGGCCAGGCAGCTGCCACCCATCAGCCCTGTTTATTCCCCTTTAACAAGCAGGGAAGCCGGGGAGTTTGAAGTCCTAGACAAATTATTCATCCCCAATTTAAGTCTGGAGTTGAAAACTGAAGAGACAGCTTAGAGCTGAGTGTCTTTCTAACGTAGATCATGATATGGCTTCTTTTATGAGCTGACACCTTGCAAATACATTTTTTTTCCAGCAGAAAATACTGTTACATATACAAAAGATGGGCTTTCCTAGTGAGGGAGAGGGTTATCTTAATTTCATTGTGAGCAATTCTAAACCCCACCTCCCACCAAAGATTCAGGTTCTTCCCGACAGTGGATCAGACAGCTCAGAGACTCTTTAAGGTGGAGCACGAGCTCCTGCAGCTGCCTCAGCAGCTCCCTCAAAGCTGCATCAATGTCACTGCCCTCCCCAAAGCAGCATCAATGTCACCACCAAGCGATGCCACCGGCACGAGGGTGGAGAGACCCCAGCGCAATCTGGGGCCGTATTGAACCGGAACGATCGCAGAACAAAAGTGGCCATGTTAATCTCATCTCCATTGAAAAAATAATAATGGATCAAAGTTTGCCAAATAGAAAAGGACAAAATCAGCAGAGAATTACTTTAATTATTACCTTCAAGCTTGCAGGAAAAAAAAAATCGGTATTACAACCGAGAGCACGCGCAAAAGGAAAACTATAAAGGAAGTACTTGACAGTGTCCCTTTAATTAAAGTGCTCTGAATATCATTAGCAATGGACCTTTGGAATTTAAAGCCAATTACAGTCTAAATGCAAAAGTTACTTGCTCGCCAAGTCGCTTACACAACATCTTTCAGAAGTGGGCTTGGTGCACAGGGAACAGCTTTTTCCCTGCTAAATTTTTATGCAGGCTGGGGACGTCAGCACAGAGAGATCCCAGATAAAGGAGGAGTGAGAGGATCCCACAAAAGGCTGCAATTATGGGTCTCAGTATGCCCACTGCATCCTGTGATGCATACAGGGCTCATCAGCCAACAGATGATGAACCTTAAAGCATGGTTAAAGAAGTTTTTGACTTGCAGGAAAGTGCTGAAAAGTTAAATATTTGGGATCTACAGGCCAGCAGCCTGGTTAGTGACGCACAGACTCGTGCTTGGGCTCCTGGGACCCAAGTGTTTCACAGCAGCTCAGGAGAAACTCAAGCCTCTGGAACAAGCTTCCTATCACAGTGTTTCCAAATGAGGCTCTCCACTGCTCACCAGCCCAAAAAGGGACAGAAAATCCATTTCCTTTGGATTTGCCACACAAGATCAGCCAAGATGTGGCTCTACCCACAGCGAGGCCTGGGAAAATGCAAATCTGTGGGACATGTCCTGGCTCCCAGGTATCCCTCCCAGACACTGTTTCTGCAGGACCCCTTGGTGTCCCCAAGGTTTGGGTCAGACCCTGACTATGGTGCAGTAAAACCCTTCAGTTTACCTCCTGGACAAAAGACCACAACAGCAATGCCAGGAGAGGGTGGCTGTTTGCATGGAGAGAGCTCTTCCTGTGCAATCACAACAAGGAAAATCCTGCTGCTCTGGGGCTTCTGCTCTGCACCGGGGTCTGGGGGGAAAGGGAAGAACACAGGGAATGATTCACCCCGAAAGTTACACCACAGTAGGGCCAAACCTATGCTGATTTGGGTTATCCCTGGGTTTGGGATAATCTGTGGGGCTCATAGGAGCTCTGAAAATGACAGAGGACCCCGAAATCTTGTATGAGGGCTTAGGGAGAGAGTAGAAGGCAAAAACTCTGTTCTTTGGTGCCCAAGACTTCTGTCATTAAAACCAAACAGTAATTAAGCATGGATAATCATTTTCCTTTTCCTTCACACCTTTCATCTTTATGGAAAAATCCTGCAGACATTACAGACTGCACAAGTGTTTGACTTTCAAAGCAAACTGGGGAAGCGTCTCCCCGGCACAGCATTCGGTGGGACAGCAACACAAACCCAACAGAAATATTCATTGCCATATGCTTCGGGAACAACTTCCACAGACGTTCATTAGTATCATTGCCATGAAACTCTCCAGGACTTTCCTGCAAGGGAAGTGGCAGTTGCTAATTAAAGTGCAGACGTCACCCTGAGCAAGGAAGGGGAGGATCAACACCTCCAGTTGAAAGAGCAAGAAAAGGTGATGGAGAATGCTGTAGATCCCAAGCTCTGTCCTGGATGCAACCCCAGCTATTCCCAACGATTAAAAAACAGGATTTCAAAGGGACAATAATGATTTCTACAAGCTCCGTATATTCAGGATTTTTGGCAAATAAATCACAGCACAGAGAAACTCTCTTGCCCAACTTTGCTCATGCAGAGTTGCCCAAATAAGAAACAAACCAAAGCACTCATCCTATAATTAAAATAAAATTACCCAGTGGTTGCGAAACCAAGGCTTGTACTTTCCTCAGGTTGTTTAATATTAACACTTCCAGCTGACTTTTTTACTTTTTGGGGCAGGTGAATGTCTTGAAGGACTTGTGTGGAGCAGACATGAGGAGCACTCATCCTTTTTAGTGCTTTCACCTCAGCAGCAGACAAAGCTGCTGCCCACCAAGAGCTGCTTCTGGGAAGTGCCAGGAAAGCAGAGGCTGGCAGGAGAGGACAACCCCATGTCACAATACCTAAGAAATTTTCTCCAGACAACCAGAGCAGAGAAACCAAGCCCAAATTGGGATATGTTCCTAGGTGTGCCACAAGAGCCTTCTGAGAACCAACTCCTGATGGAAAACAAAATTGTTATTCAAAATTTGCAGGCTTAATACAAACTCTCAGAGCCTGAAACGTCAATTCA
Source organism: Brachypodius melanocephalos (assembly GCA_013398615.1). Taxonomy (NCBI): domain Eukaryota; kingdom Metazoa; phylum Chordata; class Aves; order Passeriformes; family Pycnonotidae; genus Brachypodius; species Brachypodius melanocephalos. Next base: position 428,517 of record VZSR01001113.1, on the reverse strand, counting down.
GAAGGGAATTAGATGTGGGCTGATGGCTTTTCCAGGCAATTTCTTCCATCCTTAGCTGGACTCCCAGAGGGGTAGCACAAACGAGAGAAATGCAGCAAGAGGAGGAGGATGGAGCCAGAATCAGTGCTTAGACATGATGACTGATTCTGTCATCTTGCAGCTTCCAGCCTCCCCCCAGGGCCCACCACACACCTCTTTACTGAACTCTGAAGCACATTTTGCTCTTCTGAGCCCTAGAAAGGAGCATAACCCTGGATGGCAGAATGGTTGGTTTCTATTTCCAAATTGCTCCTGACTCACTGCACAATTCTGGGCTCTGCGTTGCTTTCCCCATGTGTAAAAGAGACCTCAGCAAATTGCTCTGAGGCACTCAGGAGGGAAAAAAACATCACAAACGCCGCTTTTAATAACTTAATCCGTGCAGTCCTGCAGTTATCCCACCCCAGGATCTCCCCACGGAGCAGCAGAACACGTGTGCGCAGAACTGCAGAACACAGTTATTCTGAGGAGATGGATAGACAGGGAAAGAGACAGTCCTGACAGCCAGCAGAACATTTCAAAGGATCTCAGCTGTCCAGGAGTCATCCATCATCTCCAGGAACACCAGTGAGCCAGGGCTGTGGGATCACAGGAGGTATTTAACACCTCTGTTCATCTACACGGGGTCCCAAAGGGCATCTTGGGGGTTGGGATCCCAAACCTGGCTCACAGCCGTGGTAGAGTCCCCAGGGAGATCACTTTGAGTTGAAGAGGCAGAGAGTGAAAAGCTGTTGCTCTCTAATTCACATCCATCTGCCTATTACACATTTCGGATGCATTTTATATGCAGATTCGTATTTATGAATCTTATAGATTCTTATTTATAAAGCAGGTTCATACCCAGGTACAAAGCACTGCACACAGAACAAGGTTGAGTGCTGGGATGAGCACACCAAGGTTTGCTGAGGGAGAAACTGAGGCAGGCCAAGAGCAAAGAGACCTGCCCAGTGTTCTGGGACTGAAAACTAGATCTTATATCCTCAGACTGGCCACAGGCATTGCCTTTTTGACTCCTCTGATCCCAGCCAGGAAAGTAATTTTATTTTTTTATAACACAGAGCACCCTCTCTGGTCCTTTTTGGTGGGCCCCAGTGGCAGCAGTGATGAAATGCTCTTCCTTCTCAGCACTGCAGGCAGCCAGAGCAAAGCCTCACGATGCTGATGAGCAAACAAAGACTTGGGTTTTGTTCTCTCCCTCCACCTAAGGAAGCACAAAATCACTCAAGGATGTTTGTTGGCTTTAATCAATACAGAAAGAAAATGGTTATGTCTGTTCCCTTCCAGGGAAAGAAAACATCCCCTGTGTGCTAAGTCAAAGGAGAGAGCTGGAGAGTGAACTCCTCAAGGGAGGAATCATGTTCCCAGACTCCTGAGCCTACCTCCAAAATGAAGGGGGGAAAAATACTCTTTTTTCTTTTTCTTTTCCCCTCACTGCCAAATCACTCAGTGTCTCCCAACCTGTAATTTTCAAAGTGACATCCAGTAGGAATTACTCATGGGGAGAGCCTGGCCCTAGCCCTGATGAGAGTCCCATGTCCCAGGGGTGTCCGACAGCCTCTGGCAGGAGCAGTTTGTCGTCTGGATGGACATGAGGATATAAAGTTACTTTGGGATAGATTTACCCCTTTATTCCCTTCCCTTTCTACCTTTATAGACACCATCCAAAGCCACCTTGTTTCCTAGAGCTCTCCAATGAGAACGTGGGCACGTGCAAAGCAAGCTGAGGAATGGCTGCAGGCAGAAACATTCCAGGGATAACCCTGGAAGGGCCCACCAGGATGGAGAAACCCTGAGACTGTGCTGGGGGAAGCAGCACAGACATCCCTGCACGAGACACCCTCCCAAGGAGCCTCCTGCAAAACCACCCCAGTGGCTGCTGCAGAGCCTTGGCCTCTTTTTGCAGCCAAACAAACCCTTCCCCAGCAGCAGAGGCCTTGGTGGGACAAACTGGTGTCCTGGAGGTGAGCACAGCCCTGACCCACTGGTACCAGGGTGTACAGAGCTGCTCCTGCACCTCCAAACCCGCACAAAAAGAAGGGGTTGCAACACTGGCTGTAAGAAATGAACTGGAAGGGAACAGAAGGACCTGGCAGGCAGGCAAGGTTTGGGCTCTGCAATCTGGATAATCCATCTGAAACTCAGAAAGCAATGAGGGGAGTGGAGGAAGAAAAAGTAATGAATAAAATGAAAAGGGGCACAAATCTGTCTGCAGCCGTTCCAAGCAGCAGTTTTACCTCTAAGTGCTCCAACAGGCTCAGGAGATTTCCTAGTAACACAATATTGGGAGCCAGGGGACCCTCAGGATATTTTGGAAATCACATAACCTGCACTCCAGCACCAGGAGAGGTCAGGCTGAGAGGAACTTTGCCCAGGATTTTAACCCTTCTTTGGAGCTCCATTTTAAGGAGGTTCCACAGGGCTGACCTACCCCAATAATGACCTATGATGCTCCCATCTCCTGAGCACCCCAAAATCCATCCTTTCAACACCAGCCCTCCCTTGCTGGCCAAGGAGGGAAAGGAGGGAATGCACAGAGGGAGGGAAAGGGAGCGAGGACGTCTGGGAAGAGAGACAGACAGCGAGGATACACAGCAGGAGAGCAGAGAACAGAACCTGAGTCTCAGTTAAAGAGGGGGAATCTGCAGCACAGGCATGGCAGGAAAATAGAGAAAAAGCACATCAGTGCAAGCAAGCTCGAACAGATGGGACTGGGAGCCTGCAAGGAAAGGCAGGGATGGAGGCTGTAAACGCATGGACAGCAAAAGCTGGGATTTGCTCCTCTTCCCAGCACTAGAAACTCAGAGCAAATATCAGATGTGTTGCTTTTCCAAACACCTTTTCCAGGAGTTAAACACAGTGGAGGCTGGAGGAATTCAGAGCAATTTCCCACACACATGTCACTGTCAAGGCTCCAAGCAGTGCTTAAAATGGACACCCCAGCTGGAATTTGCTGTGTGCAGAGACAGCACAATTACCTGCCTTTGTCTTCTCTGCTGCAGAGAGGAGGAGGAAGGAGAAGGTGAAGCAGCCAGATCCACGGGATGCCTGAGCACTCCAAGATGGGATGTCAGTGGGGGCAAAGCTGCTTTGGAATCACACAATATCCTGAGTTGGAAGGCACCCACAAGGGCCATCGAAGTCCATCACATTTTAGCTGACACCATTCAGCTTTAAAAGTAGGGCCACCTGAGCTACCAGAGTACAAGCTCCGGAAATTTTCCATCAATCCAAACCCCGTATTTTTTAGGAGCATTATGAAATTAGCGAAAGCCATTCCCTCCCTACAGGCCTGACACTCCCAGACACTCCACCTGCACCCCAATGTCACATTAAAAAGCCCAGTGGTGTTTTGCAGCTCAGAAGAGCCTGGCACAGGACTCCAAGTCTTAAAGTGAAGTTAGACGATCGATCTGTCCCTTTCCTATCAGTGCAGGCACAAAACAAATCCCTCTGAATGTGCTAAAAATGTGTTGAAAGCTGCATTTATCCAAAATCTGTACTGGGAGCAGCACCAGGTACCCACCCCCAGCAGATATAACCCATCCAAGCCAAGCCAAAAGCTGCATTAAACAGAGAAAATGCCTTGAACGAGGCAACAGCAATAACTCAGCCCAGGTTTAAAAGCCAACAAGGATCTCCCTTTGTGCTGCTCCCTTTGTGCTTTAAAGGGAGAGGTGATAGCAGAGGCGAGACTTGAGAGGGGAAAGCCCTGCAGGGCGACACGGTGTTAAAAATGCAACAATTAAGCGAGCACCTTTTGAAGGCGCCGGTGAGAGGGGCTTCCCGACACACCAAGGTTAGGCAGCTCTCAGAAGTGGTTTTGTTTTGCCGGAGAGATGGGCCTGTTCAGCTTTTGGGTCTTCCTCTGCAGAAAAGATAACTGATCTCCTCAGATCACAGCATATTCAGGTTCACTAATAATTTAGATAAGTCCAGACAAGCTGGGTTATTAAAAGTAAAATAAAATTAAGAGAAATCTGGAACTTTAGGCCTATAAATCTACAGGCATTAGGGAGAATTGAATTCTTTCTTATACGAGATGTAAAATCAAGTCTTTTTTTATACGATTCAATTATAGATTGATGGGAAGGCTCAGAAACATGGATTAATGATCTTTTCTTAAAGGAAAAAATTATATAAGGGAAAATAAAAGAGAGCCATATAAAAGAAAGAATTACTGCTCCCCAAACCATGATTAAGTTTTAGTAGGTTACGTTCAGAACAGCGTAAAAGGGAATTTGTGGATTCCCAACCATATTAAGAGAGTATAAATGGAGATAAAGGAAGCAGCATGGTACTGTAAATTATTGTCCCTGCAAAGGTGAAGGAAGCACATCTCCAGTGCATGGGACCAACAAGGAGATGGTCATTTCCCATCAGGAAGGAGAACGTGTTTTAAGGGACTCTGGAGGTTCTGAAATGCCTCAGATTTTCACAGACATGGGGCAATTGCATGGATGGCAATGGAGCTGGGCTCCATTGATTTCCACCAGCTGGTGAGGGAATATCAGCTTCTCCTAGTGAAGGGAAAATGATGGCAGGGGCACAGCATGTAATAGTCCTGCTGTTAGTACTCCACAGCACCTCGCTCAGCCCAGCCACCTCTGTAATTCATCCCATTTTAAGGATCCAAAAATCAATGCAATCCTACCAAAAAAAGCCACTCCAGGCCCTGTGCCCAGAGCTTTCCTTACGCTCCTGATGATGCAGCCCCCAGCCTTTTATAAAAAAGGATAACGCCACAGGGTTAAGGGAAAAATAAGCATCTTCAAAAGCCGCAAGGCGCTCAGATCCTATGGTAATAGAGGGCATGGAGTACCTGAGATTATCTGGTTTCAAGAGAATATTTCCCTAATGCTAAGTCCAAGCCCCACTCACCGTGGAGCAGCAGCCCAGCACATTGTCAGGGAAGCCATTGTTTATGGCTTTGTCCGAAAAGAAAGCGCTATCTGGGTCACACATTACAGGGGAGCGGGCTAGGAGAATGCAGCCCCGGATGAGCTATGGAAATGAAGGCAATAAATACAGGAAGAATAGCAGGGAAGGAGGTGAGAGTAGCTGGGGAAGGATTGCATTGAAGGGGGAAGGTGGCACAACCACAGCTCCTGCGCGGCGACACTGAAATCTAATTCACACCTCTGCCTGCCCATGCGGCTCCTAAGCACAGGAGAAACGTGGAGACAGCACCCAGGATTACTTTTCCAGCTCGGCTCCAAGGGTAAAAACCATCCTCAGCCAGAAGGTGGGAAGCTGCAATAATATAAATAAATGTATAGTGACGTAAATAAAAGGCTCGTGGCTGATTCTCACGTTTGGCAAGGGGCCGGGACTTTGCGCAATTAGAAGGAAAATGGATTCCAGCGGAAAAAGAACAACTTCCCCTTCTTCAGGAAGATGTCTTTCTGATGAGATAAAACCTTTACTTCACGCAGCATGGAGCAGAGTTAAAGGCTAAGGTAGTATTTAAGCTTGCAATTAATTTCCAAGCATTTTAGAAGGCATGTGGTCAGATGGCAGGAGTTGAGCACAGCATAGGAGGAGCAGGAAGGAACAGGGACCCTCAGGAAGTTAAATCCACACCAGGACTCAAAGCTGTAAAACCCATGGAGCTGGGAAGAACTTTAGTCAGGTTTTTTATCAAGCTCTGAGGTTTAGGTTGCTTTTTTCCCTTTGTACACCGTTATCCACAGACACTGCAAATGGCAACTCCTTTGTCTTTCATCCCAGGGAGTTTGCTCCAGTATCCCCTTCCAACGCCCACACAACCCACTGCTCTCCACCCCTACTTCCATTAATTGATTTGTACGGATCATCCTGTCAAAGAAAATTGCCTGGAAAGTCCAAACCCTGAAGACAAGTCACAAATTTTAGAATCCAAAGATTTCGTGAAATGGTAACAGCTAGTGGGAATCGGAAAACATTATTGAAAATTAAGGGTCTGGGGTTAAATCAAAGTTTCTCTTTCCCTCTAATAAGATGACAGCCCAGACCATTTGACTGACTGCTGAGACACCGACTCCTCGCTGGCTTTAGATTGCTCAAGTGCTCAGAATTTAATCTCAAATGGCTGTTATTGAATTTTCTCTCGGACTAGCTGGCTGACGGGCACAGCACGAGAAGCCAGCCCCTACTCACCCGGGCAGCCTCCCAGCCTCTGGAGTTGGAATACCTGCTGCTACACGAGGGGTTTGCAGGAGCTTTTGCTCCAGCACCTTCTAGGAGGGAACAGCATGGCTCACGAGGGACGAAAACACCGGGAATAATTTATGGAAGACAGGCTTGCTTCTCCACACACTGCTTCTTACCACAAAACGTATTAACTGCAAGCAACAGCAGGGAACCATGCAAGAAGTGATCCCTCCAGATGTGTTTAACGCCCGGCGAGGCGAGGCAATCCTCCAATGTACACATGGCTCTCCGAAGGGTAAATGTTTCCCAGCTTCTACTGGCATACTCCTGTCATTTACACAGCGCCGTCAATCACTGCTCTCCCAAGAAGGGGAGCAGTGTAAACTCATGTTTAATGCCAGATTTACACACATTTCTATTCGCCAGTAAATGAGACCATTACATATGTTGTGTCAATTGATTTTTATAGTCTGAGCTGTGAGCGTTGGCACAGGGGAAGTGCAAAGGAGCCCAGGCACTGGAAGTTGGAGCTGGCTCCTGGTTTCTCCTGGCATTGCCCCATCCTGAGGCACATCCTGACCTTTACCCCATGACATTAAATTTCCCCTGGCCATAGACCTTCTCAGCTCTGTCAGCTGATCCTGCCCCTGCTGTGCAGACTTTCTCCCTGAGCTGCTCCCCACTGCAGGGAGGGAGGCATCTGTGCCATGTTTCACCCATGGACCAAAAACTTCGGGATCTGCCCCGTGCTACGTGCCTACTGAGTGCAAGCCCTCAGAATGAAACTCAGACCTGCACTAACCCTTAAAGCACGACCCAGGGCTGGTTGTGCTTTGCTGAGGCCACCACAACCACAGGGCAGGACACTGTCCCCACTGCAATGCCACCAAGGGAGCTGATGTTCAGCTGAGGAATTAATTCACCACCCTTTTAAGAAAGTCCTTCTAAGCACGTCTTGCCAAAACAAAACAACCTTCCTGGAAGAATTATCATTCGTAAATACCCCCCAAGGAGTTCGCAATTCCCTTCTCCGAGATGACTCATCCTCCTACACAAGGGACAGCGAGAAGAGCAATCACGCCGCCGTGTCAGCGCTGCAGAGCCGGCGCTGCCTCCCTGCATCGGCCTGAGAGAGGCCATGGGCACAGCTCTACCTGCTCCCCACAGTGTCACCCACCCCTGTGTCCCCTCCTCTCATGGGGTGGCCTCTATGTGTGTCTCAAGCAGTGCTACCTGGCCAGAGGGGATGCTCCATGTGCAGGCAGCATTTTGCTGCTGACCTGGGTGCTTTGCCTTCATCAACATGCACGGCAGCACCTTCCAAGGCTGGAGAAAAGGAGGCTGATCCTTTCAAGGGGTGGCTTTTCGCACCCCCCGCAGCAAAGCAGAGCTTTCTCTCCGTAATTAACTGCTCCAGCCGTGTCTTGGCTGAGCTCCACCAGCAACACAGCAGAGGCAGTGACCTCCAAGAGCAAAGCCCTGGATTTTGGCGGAGCCACTGCTCCCCACCACCCAGGCCACGCCATGAAAAGCCAGCCTGCGGATGCGGGAGGCAGCAGAGCCATTCAAACCAGCCACAGGCAGTTTCACAGAAACAGAGCTTCAATCCAACATTAATTTGCAGCATCCTGGGCTGAACACTTTAGATAAGGAGCATCGGAGCCAGGGAGATGACAGGGACAAGCTTGTAACTGTGGCACATCTGTGCGTGATCGCAACGCCCTGCCTGGATCTGCTGTGGGCTCCAGCGACCTGGGTAACACAAAAGCAGGATGGTCCTCACAGGCAGACCCCTTCTCCAAATCCCCAGCAACATCTCCTTTTTTTGCCCTCCCTGCAGGGCTTAAAGCCTCATCCTGCTCCAGTTATTCTGAAAGGGAATTTAGTGCCTCGCCATAAATTATACGAGCATTGGACATAAGCATCGTTTATGCACAAATCACTGTTCCCTAGAACAAAGCAAGTATCAGCCTCCTGACAAAACACTTTTTAGTAGGATTGGCAAATGAATAAAACCTCCCTATGAATACCAACGTGCTGATGAAAAAGTCCTACTGATTTTAATAGAAAATTATCATTTTCCTATAGGATTTTTGTGAACCATCTCGTTGAATTTAATAGAGATTTTCTATTCTGGTCTGCAATTATGCAAGAGTTAAAATACCTCCAGAGACGAGGAGATTATCTATTACATTCTATAGGATTGCAGAGTAATTTCCATAGAATCCTGTTATGTTTCTATAGAGCCTGACAAATTTAATCCCTATTGAACTTTAAAGGGACTTTTCCATAAGGGACAAATAGACACTGACATCTGTTAGCTGCAAAATGAGTAATACTCAGAAAATAGAGGCCTTACACCACTGCTGCACTCGAAATGGTCGAAAGATGTCTTGAACAAGCAGCTTAATGGGGAAAATGCATTAAATTGGTGTCACATGGCTGCATTAGCACGGCTGTGTTGCAACATTTCTTTTATACACAATGTCATTTATCCAACCAATGCTTTACAAATTGCATTTGCTACCAATGCGCACTTGATCTCATCATCCCATGCTGGGACTTTCCTGTATCAGCGAAGGAAGGCAGAGAACAATCTAAATCCAGGGGAAAAATGTGAAGCTGGCGATGTATCCGTGCACATTCCTCTGCCCTAATGGTTCTAATAAATGCATCAACTCCCAATCTCTCTCTCTCATTGAACTCCACTGTGGAGCTTGAAGGGCTGCACTTCTCTTTTATGCTCAGTACTAAAGGAAAAAAAACCCATTCAGCTGAGCTATCTGGAGAATGAAGTCTTTTAAAGTTAACTGTAAGGTACTTATAATGAGGAACAAAACAAGCAGGGACAGCCTAAGGTTTCCTACACCAACACGACAATTTGTCCTAGACTGGTTCAAGGAACAAATTAAAAGACACGACAGCCCCATGGGTCTTTTTCCACCTTTCCTTGTGCAAGCTGGCATCAAACACGATACATCCTTGCATGTGGCTGCTTCTCTATCACCCACTCATCCAGTTATTCCTCAAAAATCCAAAACTCCCTCCAAGAGGTCCTTCAGGAGATCTCAATTTTGGATGCATCCTCTCTGCAGAGTTGCTCTGGTTCTTGCCAAGCCATTCCCTCACATTTTTTTGAGATTTTGGGTGCTTGAAGATCACCCTGGATAAAGCAGCTGGAGTGTCCCTAAGCCAGGCTTGTGGCACCTAAAGACATACGAGTTGCTGGAGTAATCACAGTAGCCCACACAAGAGCCTCAGAGCAATAGTAATAGAATAGTAATATCCAAATTAACCTTCAAATTATAGAGCTGACAGGGAAAATTATCCTAAAATAGTAAAATAGTAAAATAGGAGGCATCTTAAGAGAAGGAGGGAATTGGCAATGTGGACCTAAACTCCCTGACAAGCATCTGGCAGTGGTGGAGCTGAGGGGACCAAGCCAAAACTGGGCACCCAAAGCCACATGTCTGAAGACACCACAGACATACCCATGGCAACGAGAAGAACAAGCACCTCCATATGTCTTCCCAACTGCATTTCCTTTCCAAAGAAAAGGACAACGTGGTAACTGAGCACAGCAGGAAAATGTATGGCTTTAATATTTTCTAATTTGCCAAATGCTGGCAGGGTGTGGACAGTGGGTGCAGGGAAGGCTGGGGGTTGGATTTGCTTTTTTCCTTCTTCTGAGCTATATCTGCAAATGGATAAAGTCCTTAGGGGTGCCAGAACAGCTCTTTTGGATGGTTACTGCCCAGAGACTCCTCCAAAGCAAGCCCAGATCACGAAGGGGATGTGTGGCAAAAATCAATGTATAAGTGTATGGGTACATCTTGCACCCTCACTGCTTCCCTTCCTTTTTTTTTAATCAATTCCTGTGTTTCTAGAAACCAAACTTAGCTTCCACATGGGCTAATAATTATGATGTCTCATGTCCCTTTTAGGATCCCATTACTGGGTGTGCCAACATCCACACAGAGTAAACCTCATTGACTTTTCATCCTAAGTATTGTAAGACTGCAAAAATGGGAGAAATGAGAGAGGCTCATATTTCTAATATCAAAAGGAAGCAAGCAGCCAGCTGAGGGTTTTCACACAATATTGCTCCCTGGGACAAGGGAAAAGACAGCTCTGGAGAAGGAAGAACAGGCCAAGCAGACACCAGACATCAGCACTTTAAAAAAAAACCTTTAAAAGGCAAATGTTTAAATGAGCATTTAGGAGTAAAACAACAGGGTAGGAGTTTCCCAAGGGCTCCACTTGGATCTGAGCCAGCTCCTCACTGACACCGTGGTCACATACAGGTAATTTTTGTGACCTTGTACTTCCGACTGGCATCACTCAGGGTCGGAAGGTCCACACAGGAGGGAAGGTGCTGCCAGTCTAACTTTGTTAATAGGAATGCCACATCCTGTGATTGGCTCTGGAGAGCCTAAGGAAAAGTTTCGTAAAGTAATGGCATCCTCACAGGGCCCACGGGCAGGGTGAAGGTAGGGATGCTGCTGTTGCTGAACCCAACACGGAGCTGGCTGCTCCACCATCCTCTGCAGGGTCAGAGCATCACTGCAAGGGGAAGTTTGGAGCAGTTTCAGCTGGAGCAAGCTGTGCTTTGCTTTAAGCCCTCCCTCCCCATGGTGTGCCCAGGGCTGCGCCGTGCAGAGGCTCGGCATTGCCGGGACGGTGATTTGCAGTCTGCTCAGACACAGCCCTACATCACTTGGGAGAATGAACCTACAGTTTTATAAACTATTTATTAGCCCTGTCCTGTAGCGCTACATCAATATGGCCATCGGTGAAGCAAGGCAGGAGCTATAAAAATACCATCTATCCAAAATAAGCTTCATAAAATCAAACAGAGGCCAGTACAGCCTAGGATGGGATTGTGGCTTGACATATAAAGGGCCTCTCAATCTTTGAGATAGACCATTAAAATCCTCAAGCCCTTTTGGTTCACAGAAGTCTAAAACAAAAGGGGAAAAATAATGGCACCTTTTCTGGCGGAGCAGGAGAAGGCAGCAAGGCAGTCGTGCAATATCATTTGTTTCCACAGAAGCTAGATTACTCCTTCTTCCCAGCAAGAAAACTACCAGCTCCCAAAAAAAAAAACCCAAAAAAAAAAAAACCAACTTGTTTTCCTTTGCCTTCCCCACCAACGAGCTGCTTTTCAACAGGCAAAAAGTTTCTTCTCCGTGTGCCAGCAGTGATGCTCCCTGCTCAGCACAGGAGAGGCGGTGCGGGAGGGGGTGAGGGCAGGCACGGCTGGAGCACACCGATATCCCAGCCCGCACTCCCCCCGGCTCCCGAGGCAGTGGGGTAAGACAGAAGGCAGGTCAATACATTGTCAGAGATGATGATTAACATTTCCAGCCAGTGCTCCCTCAAACCACCTCTAAAACATGTCTTAATAAACTGCATTGCAAATAGCCTTGTATTTCTACCTCGCTGCATCTGCCAGGGTGAGATAATACAGCGACCTGAGGAAAAGTGACACACAGGGAATGAGCTGCCGGGAGTTATACGACACCATGAGACCTGGCTCAGCACATCGCTCCCAGCCCTGGGTGGCTCCTGCTGTGGCTCACCCAGATTTTTGGGGCTCTGTAGGAAACAAGCGGTACTCTTTGAGCAAAGAAAATACCAGCTCGCAGAGGGTTTGGGGCTGAAAGGGTTTGAGGGAGAAAATCGCTCTGAATTGCTATTGAGTGTGAAAATCACTGCACGAGAGAAATATTTCAAAGTCAGGCACGTGACAGGTTTTTTTGCAGAGGCAGGCACCATGCTTTGAAAGGTCAGAGGGAGGTGAGAGCAAGCACAAGCATAATTTTCCTGGAAACACGGCCCTGAAGCTTTCCAAAACTGCGTGATGGCAACAGACTCCGTGACAGTTTCCAGCCTTGCTGAAATACTTGGCTGGGTCGAGCACGGCGTGGCTCAGCATCACCTTTACGGGGGATTTTGAACCTCACACCTTGCTGCACTGCGATGCTCAACCCTGAGGGAGACAGTCAGAGCTGCCAATCCAAGCTGCAGCTCAGCTTCTCAAAGCAGTGAACTGGAAATGAAGCTCACACACCTTCACGCCCTTCCCCTGCTTATCAGCCTGCCTCAGTAACATCAAAAGAGAGAGGAAACAGCTTGGGTTGGACACGGGGTGAAAAAAGGAAGGAAAAGATTTGGGTTTACCTGACAAGTCACCTTCAACTGGGCAAAGATGTTTTACAATCCCTGCTCTGGACCTTCAAGTACTTCAACATTAAGTAAATGCCACTTACCTAGGAGGAAAAAGAAGAAAAAGTTAAAGTTCACCAAGTATTTTAACTTGACGCATTTTAAAAGTGATGGAATTTGAAATTCACTTGTAGGCTGGAGGAAACACAAAGGGGAAAACTCCAGGTTTTAATACACTTTTATAAAGGCCAGCTTGAATGGCACAAGGTCACAAGGCCATTCTCTGAGCTGTTTGTTTTCTTATTTGCTTGCCACAGTCTCAGCTTTTTCCAACCCTCCCACCCAAGCCTGTAGAACAGGCCTCAGATCCAGAGGCAAGAGCTGCCTCTTCCCACTCCCAAATTTTAATCCCTACAGAGAGGTGCTTCCTGCTCTTTCTTATATTGTTTTTTTCCCAACAGCAAAATTACCCATCCTTGGTCAAGGTCTGACACCAACCTTTCCATCTCTGCAGTCCCAAACAGGCAATGCCACCAAATATTTCCAACATCAGCCCTGATTCCATGCTCCACAGGGAAAAAACTGCTCAAAATCTATTTTTCCCAAGCTCTAGCTGCAGCAATTCATCCTTCCAGGTGGGGATGACCTACCTGATATCCAGCCCACCAGACAGAGACGTGGAACAAACACAACTATCCAGCCTTTCTTTCCAGAAAGACCAGTTTGACCTTCTCTAGGACAAAGAAATTCAATCTTTGACAACCCCAATCAAAAAATCTGCCTCGTGGATACGAAAAATATTAATTGGAGATAAACGAAAAGCCTTTCCCTTTTTTCCGCAGGCATCTGGAAGCATGAAAAACCAAGCAAAGAGGCTGTGCCCATCCAGCTGTTGCTCCATAGGCTGTTGTAGGGATTGAGGATGATGGGATGGGGTATGTCTGGCTAATGCATGGCTGTGTGTACTCTAAATGACTTAAAGGGTGCCTGGGGCTGTGGACAGATGCTGCTAAAACACACAATTGAATAAATAAATGGAAGGTAACGGAGAGGGGAGCGATGCCATGGGAGAGCGAGTGGCAGAGTTGTGTGCCAAGGTGTTAAAAAAAACTCCCACAGAGCTGCCTAAACCTCTTCTGAGGCTCCGCTGCTACGTGTTTCAGATGCTGAGAAGATTGAACTAATAAAAAAGAAATGAGAGAACTGTCACTGCAGATTACATGGTATTTATTCCAAAATCTGCTCATTATAGAAATTTGCAAGACAAATGGGTTTTTAGCAGGAAATGGCAGCTTTTCCTTAAGTGTATAACGACGAACAGATCTGGTCGGGAGCTGAATCTTTCTCTCCCTTTTCTGAGCTACTCCGGCTCCAAGTCTTACCAACCACTCGAGAAATACTCGTGAGGCTGAAAACCCCCCCCCCCTTTTTTTTTTTAACATTCTCCACCAGCCCCTTCATAATCCTATAAGAAAGTACGATTAAGAAATATTTGAAGCAAGAAAAGCTCATTTGGCCTAGAGAGTTTCTAGGCAGCGAGAGCTTCTCCTGCTCCTCAACAGCCTGCAATCGGCATTGCTAACACTGTGGATCCTTCCTTCCTCGCAGGGAAAGCCCTTCACCAAGAAGAGTATTTGTGGTCAGGCTTTAATCCCCCAGCCTTGATAAATGTTTAATTCCTGGGCCTGCCTTCGTATCTGAATATAGACTGGAGGTGCTTCGCATTCTGCCGTATCCGAGTGCTTCTAATGACATTTTGGCTTCTTTCCCAGTTAATTCCAAGCGCCTGAAACCCAAGCATCTCCCCTCTCTCTCCCTCCCCATCGTGGATGCACATGCGGATATTTGACTGATAATATACAAAGCCAGAATATGTGGGTTTAAAACAAGTCTCTGCAGCAGAGACTCAAGAAGGGAGAAGAAGAAGGGGGAAAATATGCCTTGAAATATTACAGAGAAGGAGCTGTCAAGTTGAAAAAGCTTCTACAAGGTTTTCAATGCCATAACTGTGTTATTTAGCTGGGGATGAGAATTTTCAGACATATCAACAGAAAAAAAGGGGTTTCAGGAGGGAAAAAAAAAAAGAGAAGCGGCCTGTCTTATTTGCAGCTCTTCTTTGTTGGAAAGCAATTACAGCCTTACTCAATTTATGACCCAGAATGCACCCTAATCTACTTGTAAATGCATCTTATTCACCACACAGCACTTTCAGATACAGCCAGGGTAAATAAACGGGAGATTGTTCCTACCTACATTGCGGCACAACTGTTAATTGTAACGCCCCATGAAACTTAATTATGCAAAGCAGAGTGGCGACACTGCAGCCATTAATGAGATGTTTGATTCAAGAATAATTTGTTGTTTGGAGCCTCGGACTTGTTTTGCCTGTCCCTTCCACTGTGCTGCACTAATTCTCAATTCGTGCTTATTTTAATAGTGCAGCAGCGGGGCACAAAATGGCTCGGCTGAGGCAGCAACGGGAGGGCTCCTGGTTGGAATCCCATTTTCCAAGTGTGCAGCAAGGCCCCACCATATGGGTTTCCCTCACTTCAACAAATTCAGTGGAAAGCCGGTGATGGGACGCAAAACATTCTGCAGGTAAAATGCCGGGAATGCTACCGAGCCCTTTTAGATAAAGGAGTGGCTAAAAGGAGAAAGATTCAGCTTTGTTAGACCCTCAGAGCCTCCCAAAGCCATTCTGGGATGGACACAGGTGTGGATCCCATTCACCACACACAAAAACACCCACGGCACAGTTTCCAGCTCCTTTGCAATGGCTGGATCTGAACAATGCTTTGGGCTGAGCTATCGTGCTGCCTGCCTGGAAATAACATTTTAAAAACCACAAATAGAAGTCAAGAAGAGGTTGAAGAGACAAAGAAAAAGCTGACTTGGAACAAGAAGTTGTAGTACACCCACTGATAAGGTAGGTGATAGATAGAGCTACAAGATGTTGCGTGGAGACTCTCTCCGCTGCTCTAAGAGACTTTCTCCCTGAATGGGGAAAGAAGATTGGTAGTCAGACCAAAGTCTATTATTTAAGCCTCTGGTTATTGATAGAAACACACTATCTTTTTAAATTTACAATCAAGCAAGCAATTCACTCTCTCCCATTTACAACAGCACAAGATGTTTGCTCATATCTGCCCTGGAGATACCAGAGTCTTTTCTCCTCTCAGTTCTCTCCCAAGCTCTGACTGCAGAAATCCTTCTGCTAACATCATCTCTGAGCTTTTTTCTCGTTTTTCTCCCTGGTGATATGCTCTGTTCCTAACTCAGGTCAAGCACTGACCCACTTCTCCAGTTGGCTCCATTAATACCTGTGATTAGTAGGCTTTGGAGCCAACAGCCACCACCAGCCCATGAATCACCAGGATTTCTTCTCTTGCCTGGCACCAGCAAAAGGAAGGAGCCAGGGTACTTTATCTCTGATATATCTGCTGGTGATAGGAAAGACATTGTTGGTCTACTGTAACTGTCTATTTTTTTCTTTATAAATGTGAATCTTAAAATAGCAAGTCACGAAGAGGGTTTGAGACATATTGGAGGCCCTTGGGAACGGAGCCCTCAGTATTGATAGCAGCGAGATAAAAAGGAACCCGGCACACACCGGATCCCGCCGACGCCTCTAATAAGATCAGGACAGATGACAAGGCACTCAACTGTGCCCCAGCAAGGTCATCACTGAGCATTAATAACAGAACCTTATTATGAACAGATCACTCAGTGGTAGAGCTTTCCCCACCTTCGCTGCTAGGAAAGCCACAGCAGCCCAGGCCCCAGAGCAGCAGGGTCTGGGTTTTGCTGACACTCAGCCAGGCTAAATATGGCCAGGGGAGTCAAGGTGCCCTATGGTAAAACCCCTGGGGGAAGTCTGTCTTCCTAAGAAATGCTTGTCATAGAAATATTTAGGTTGGAAAAGACCTCTAAAATCAGAGAGTCCAACTGTTGCCCCAGCACTGCAAGGGCCACAACTAAATCACGTTCCCGAGTGCCACATCCACATCTCCTAAATCCCTTAAGGGATGGGACTCCACCACACCCCTGAGCAGACCTGTTCAATGCTTGACAGCCCTTTGGGTGAAGACATCTTCCCTGATACCCAATCTAAACCTCTCAAGGCCATCCACTCTTGCTGTGTCATTTATTACTTGTGAAAATAGATCAATCCCCACCTGGCTCCAGCCTCTCTTGGGTGGTTGATGAGAGTGAGGAAGTTTCCCCCGAGCCTTCCCAACTCCTTCAGCCACTCCTCACAGGATTTGTGTTCCAGACCCTTCCCCAGCTCAGTTGTTGTTCTTTGGACAAACTCCAGCACTTCATGTCACACTTAATGTCTTCGTATCTTACTTGAAAGTCATGACCAACTGCGTGCATCAAATCAACTTTTAATATTCTCCTTCCCCTTTGCCTTGTGTGACCCTCTTGCAGTCCTAACCAGCCTTTCCTGTGAAGATACTCCTACCAAAGCAGCAGCCATCCCTGCTCTTCTCTGCCACAGCATCCAGCAGCTCTTCTCTCCCTTTTCATCTTACACAGAGGAGAAGGTTCAGATTTGTCTGTTCCTCCATCCATTGCCCTTTTTCCAATGTACTTTGGAGTCCAAGCCAGGAACAACTGGCACCACCAGAAATCTGACCCTCGCTCTGCTGAAACTCTGAGTGAAATTATGCCAAGCCCACTGAATGGGCTTTGACTTTTAGAAAAAAAAAAAAAAGCATGCCTGGAGAAGGGTGAGATCTTTTTTTCCCCCTACTGTCTGATATTTCATTTTGGGTGTTACTTTGATTTTATAGAAAAAATCAAAACCAATCTGACCCCAATTGTCCAGAAGTACTACGGAAAAAAACACCTGATATTCACAGAGCTCTGGTCCTATTGCCCTAATTCTCACCTTCTCTTATTCTGTAATTTCCTCCTTCGTAACGCGGTGACTGGAGCTGAGTGCAGTGTCTCAGACGTGCACTCAGCGAGGGCTGAGATATTATTGTTGATTTATGGGGGCTGGCTGTGCTTAGGGAGCAGTGATTTACTTCAGTGTGTTTTCACAACGCTGCCATCTCTTTGGAGACAGATCTCACCCTCAGCTTCCCCACATCCAAGCACCTGGTGCTAAGCACTCGGTCACAGATTGCTGAGACATTTCCCCATCTTTCCTCCTCTCTCCAGCTTTGTTTCCAGGAAGGTCATTACCACATTTTTGCTCCCCCAGGGTTTAACAGCCCAATTAGGGGAGACAGCAACACTTCAGTAGGTGCTGGCCAGAGCATGGCCTTATCCTTGGAAACCAATTCTCCCTCAGACTTAAATACGGGCCCAGTTTTACGCGTCACTTATCTTCACAATGGAACAGGTCAGGAATTATTCTTCCCAGCTTTATCTGCTATTCAGCTCTGCCTTTTGTTGGTCTCCTTTTGATGCTGTGAAAGAGGCAGGCCTTGCACACAGAGGTTTCCCAAAAGTACTTATTTTCCTCCTATGGGAGGAGGCAAACCCCGCACCCAAAATCCAGACAAGTGACCGTGCCAAGATGAAGCACACTGCTCCTTGGGTTGTTTTTCCAAGGAGAACTGTGTCTGCAAAACGCTCCTGGGAGACAGGAAGAGGAATGGGAACAATGCTACAGCAGGACCTGGCAATAAATACCTGCTAAAGGGCCCTGTTATGGCTTTGCCTTCTGCAGTGGTTTTATACATACATAGATCAGTAAATACTGTAATAGAGGCAGTTTTCTGTACAACACCTTTTGCTGCTATTTTGCAAGTGCAGATACATCAGCACAGCATCAGGCTCTTAAAAATGCTCAGGAAAAGCTGCTCAGGAGAAGCTGCTGGTGCCATTACCCAGCACCCACACAACCAGAACACATGAGCACGCCTCAGGCTCACATTTCTGCTGCAAAAGAGGGGAATCAAGGCACTTTCAACAGCAGAGCTCGGGACTAAGTGTCCTATGGAGCAAGTCCCAACACCCCACTGGGAGACAGGAATCACGATCACCTCTTTGTTTCCCATCTCCCTTTTCATCCTCCCTTTGCCTCCGTTTCCCTCCGCTGCAGGAAACCTTGAACGCTGGCTCCCTACCAGAGGTATTGAGAAGCTGAACAACTGAGCAGCATTCTGAGAGCCTTTGAAGGAGCTGTACAATGTGGGAACAGTGGTTCACGCCAAACAATAACGTGTCCTCGCTCGCAGTGCGGCCCCCGCGATGACTGTCCTCAGCACAACTGTCAACTCCACTCCCATTGAAGGATCTTTATTATTAGTGATGAGCTATGAAGCAGGGTGAATGCAGCCTGATTTTGCAGCTCCAGCACTTAGGGGAAAGAAAAAATTGTGTAAATCCGCAATCGGAACCACGGAGTAAGAATAAATGTGGAATCCCATCAGGTGACATCTTGCTTTAGGTCCATGTTTTCCTTTGCTGCCCCCCACATCTCTCCTGTGAAAGAAGCACCCCTCCCATAACCTTATCCTATTATTTCTACCTTTTATATCCTCAAACATTCCCACATTCACTGTAAACTCCAACACTCTCTCTCTGAAGCCGTTTCAGGCAGTTCCTCTGCAATGCTCATAAGTATAAAATCTTTCAGTGATGGTTGCAAAAGGCGAAATCAAATGACAGGTTGATTTAGTGCAGCTCTTACTAACAGCTTGCAGAAATTAGAAGTAAATAGGAGGTCAAACAGCTCGCAAGCAATTTGACATCAGCAATTGCAGCTTAGTTAGGCTCCTCTGGTAATAAAGAACCACCGTGTCTTTCCTTTACCTCAATGCTCAGCAATAGAAAGGTCATTACCAGCTAAAGATACTGCAAGAATAACAGTTTAAACCTTTATTATTTTTAACAAGACATGGGTATTTTAAACAGTGTCTGTTTGCTGGTGGCGTGCTACAATGACTGGAAATGGCTCAAAATAATAATAAAAAAGCCAAGTGGAATTGGAAACACAATATGGAACCATCCATGGTTTTTAAAGCTGTGTCAGTCGGTTAAGCAAAAACTATGCTTGGGCATAAGTGAGCATGAAATTCAATATAAACATCCTGAACGTGGTAGAGAAACAGATGAAATATGTATACAAAATGCTAAAGTAAAATATACAATGGGCTTTGTATAAATAAACAATAAAGAAATAAGAAGATTTTTAAAAAGCTGTCTTTATGATATATAGGATTGCTGAGAGTGAACCCATTCTGCAATTGTCTGACTTAGATACTTTAGGGATGTTGATTATGCTTTTAATTCTCTTTCATCAAAAATAGAGGTAATTAGGGACAAAATAATTCCAGTAAATGTCAACTGCCTAAGACTTGAGAGAACTCAGAAGAGGCAAAGTCATACACAAATGTTTTGAAGTGAATAATAAATGAATTATGGGCTCTGAACAATTATTTTTTGAAGTATCCCTAATGTAAACTAACTAGATGTCCCGGGTGAAGAGGGTGAGAAATTGCCTTGACAGGCCACTAATTCTTTCACTGCAGATCCCTTCTGTGAAGTGGGGATTACCAAAACAAATAAATAAACAAATGAAAGCAAACACAAGAGGCACAACATGGCTTAAAAAGCCAGAGAAGGCCAATGCAGTTATTACAAACAACTGCAGTCCTAAAAACATTTCTGAAAGTTCTCATCTGAGCTTCAGTACCTGTTTTCAAATGGGAAAAGCACATCCCTGGCTTTTCAGACCTCTCATTTAGAGATGTGTGTCCCCAAAACAGCGACAGCATCACTAAGCCCAACTTGGTTTCCCATTTCCCCACGCCTCAGTTTCCCAGCTCTCTAATGGGAATAATAGCACGGCCCCATTTCCCAAGCTGGAGCCTTGCAGGAGCACTTAGATGCCATGGAAACGGGCGACATTCCACCACCCACGCTCCCCAAAGCCAGCTCCGTTGTTCAGCAGAAATGCAGATGAACCAGCAGCTGGCCCAGAGGAAACATCCTCCTCCTCCTGGGTGAGGGACGGGCAACATTTGGCAAACCTCTGCTCCCAACTCCGTTTTATGAGTGTCAAAAGCCACTGTCTGGGTTTTGCCCGCTGGAAACATTTCCCAGCCCATGCCATCCCACCAGGACGCATCACTGAATGCCACCTGCGGGCTCTCCTCTAGATATTCTTCTCTGCTGGGACCAAAAATCCTGCATGAATGTGCAAAGGAGCACATCCCCAAGGTGCAAAGGACTCCCACATTGCACAGAGATGCTAAAAACCCCAAACAGGATTACCAAAATGGCCGTGGAACAAAGATGTTCCTCTCCCGAAAGCTGAGTCCAATCCCATCCACGTACAGTCTCCCCCACTGCCCTCCCTGAGCAGGGAGAGGGACTGACCTGTAACTCATCCCGCCTCCACCAAGCTGCAAGAATTATTCATCAGCGTGCCAAGCTATCAATTTCCCAGGTACATCCCAACTGGCCAAACCACAGGTAATTAGAGCCCACAGCCACCAGTGATTCAGGAGGGTTAGCACAGAGCCACAGCGTGGGATCCAAGAGTGCCCTGGGAAATGATGGGACCGTGTGGGTCGCGCTGGTTCATCTGCACATGATTGGCTTAATCACAGATAAGACTGACAATAGAGCAGAAATTTGAGCTGCAGACCAGGTCACACAGGCCAGCTTGGTAGGAGACAAAGAAAATCAGAAATGTCAGTAGCAGGTCTATAATAATTGCATAACAATTTCAGATAATAATTTTACAGCAAAATTTTTTCCCCGGCTTCCTACCCTGTGCAAATCCCAAATCAAGGCTAAACTGAGAGGTTCAAATGCCTGAAGATTTTGACAATGCAGAACAAAACCAGTAAGGGACACCCTCACACTGATCTCCACTACGATGAAGGAACCGTGGGGCCACCAGGAGCCAGAGGCAACCAGAGAAAAGCAGAAACACCTCCCTGGCCAGCAAAGGACACGGCTCCACACCACTTTTGTCATCTTTCCCCGTTCAGCAGACAAGCTCCTTGGTCACTGCAGAGGACCAGGGCCGTGGAGAGCAATTCTGAGCCGTCTCTGCCTGCAACCTGTATTTGTTGCTCCCTTGAGTGGCTGCCTCAGACAGGCTCAAAGTACTTTAGACCTGACATTACCCAGCAGGCAGTGAAAACTGGCTACTCATTAACTTTGCCGAGATGGGAGCAGCTCCCATAAAAGCCACTGAAACCACTCCAGCATTGGGGTGTGTGTCATTTAGCTGTGATGTGTCCCTCTTGCTGTTTGGCTTTTCCTTTTCCCTTCAGTTTTATTTCTACGTGGTGACATTTGGAAGAGAAAGCCATTGAAAGCGGCAATATTGGACACTCAATTCCTGGCTCCCTCGCTGTCACTTAGCAGAAAACATTCAGAAATATTTGATCTTCCACCTCCTCTTTGATCACCTTTTTGTGCCTCTACCACTCCAAGGACAAAGTGGCTTAATAAATTGGAGAAATGGGCTGAGGAGGCTGCTCCAAGAGGGATTCAAAGCAAAGGCAGAAATCAGATGTACAAATTACTCACTCGCCATGATTTTGGCAGATATGTCGAGAGATTTGTGTACTTGGTCCTATTTCAGACCAAATTTCCCAGAGAGGGACTCTGGCTGGTTAGCAGAGAGTTAAACAAGGCTTAATAAAGGCAAATAGTTAGCAGGTAATGGATTGCTGAATATTCAGCCGATGAGGCAGTGCTCAGCTCATGTCCATAGCCACCAGCAGCATCATCCACTGATGGATTTATCCCAATCTACCACTAATAACTGCAATATGCTTCTAGCATCTGCTAACCACTTATTAACTCTATACAGACTCTTGAAAAGCTATCAATAACCCTAACTTTAATAAGAAGGGTGACCCCGTAGCCAGCATCAGGACAGAAATGTCATTCAATCAACTTTTCTGGCTGGGCTGTTTTCCTCTGCCACAAATCTCCTGGGAGCATCAGGCAGGACAGAGCAGCACGTTCAAGGTCAGAGAGTCCTCAACCAGCCTTGTCCTTGGGATAGCAGAGCCCCAGCCCCTAACTTCAAGGCAGTGCCATATATCAGGCTGCACGTCCTTCCTTTGAGCTCCTCGGTGGCCACTACACAGTTGATATTCACCTTTCAACCATTAAAAAAAATATTCATGATGAGATCAAGCGCAGTGACCTCATTCTGCATGCACCAGCTTCCCATGTTAGAGCAGATATTTTACTCTTTGCAGATGTGAGGTGAAAAGTGTGTGTTGGGGGGAGGCACCACAGTCAGAGCCGTGGGGAAGGACGGCACAGAAGTGACATTTTCTTCCCATGGAGGAAGCATCCCCCTCCACAGCCTGTTCAGCTGCATGGGGAGTGCTCACATAGAGGAGGACATGGGGCAGAACCCTGCTGCCTTCTCCTCACCCTCACAGATGGTCCCTCCCTGGTGCTGTGGTGCCAGCACATTCTCAAGCCCTACTGTCACATGTCACAATATGCTAACGTTCCATGGTGCTCCTCTTGCACACCTGCATGACACTCCCCACTGCACAGATGGGGAAACTGAGGCAGGCTGGGTCAGAGCAGATGGGTTCCTGCTGTTGTTTCAGTGCTGCTCCCAGCTCATCTCCCAAGGTCAACATGCCAGCAGCGCTCTCACATCCTGCAGGGGTGGAATTCACAAGCCAAAGCCCAATTCCTCCACCAGCTTGAGTCACAGGCAATCTGCAAGCCAATGGATTTGGGTTCCAGCAAAAGTTTGGGTCCCAAACTAACACAACTATGCCCCATCCCGTCCAAAGGGGACTCTATGCCAACTTATAGAGCAAACACGCCATTTGCCCATCGCTACTCTTTCCAAAATAAACAGGTTTATGGTCACGCCATCATTCCATCGATCCAAGACTCATGGAAAAACCCAGCCTGCACTGTGGCCAGCGTCACCACCCTGCGCTCCACAGACCGGCTGCAGATCTGTCACCATTTCAAGAGCCCCTTTCTGCATCCCAACCTTCCAACACAACTCTGCCAGCCTCTACCACCTGTTCTGCTTTGGCCTGCACCACTACAGCCAGGAAAGGCCCTGGCGTGGCACAGATCCCTGTGGGGTTTGCAGCTCCATGGCGGTGCCGGCGGGCACAGCTGCCTGGATGCTGCTGCATCCCACACCGCTGTGCCGGGTAATGGTCATTGCAGCACCAAATTAACGGTGCATCTGCTCCTCGCTGCAGACGCCGCCGAGAGCGGGCTGTAATTTCGTCTCCGATCCCCCCAAATAATGTTTGTTGTCGTGCTGTAATCTTGGCAATCAATGTAACAGCTGAACAGATCGTTTCGGCTGAAATATTTGCTAAACACGCGAAGACCTTGAAACCACACCTCAGCGTGTGCGCATTGTGTGCAGAATTACACGCTGCACTAAATGAGGGCTGGGTGGGGGGAGGCATGGGGAGAGCTGCCAGCCAATTAAAACACAAAAACAACGAGGAAAAATACCAAAACACCAAACCTTGGTGAGTTTATCTGCAGCACTTTTCAGCAGCAACACCTTATTTCCTGTAAACCAGGCAAAACAAAGCTTTGAGCACTCTTTGGAGCACTCCGCTGTCCAAGATGGATCAAGTGAAATGTGTATGCAAGGCTCTCAGAAGTGGAATTTAATGGTCACAAAAATCAATTGGCCAAACCAGCTGCACGCATATTAACCTCCTGATGTCCCTCTCACTCAGTGCTGCCTTCACTCAGCCAGCTATAAATAGGCTAAGCCACAAAATGTTTTTATTTAGGGAATTTAGCAAGAGCTGCTTTTTTGATTTCTGTGTTTAACCTGCTTGAAATGCCAGCCTGGGAAATGAAAGCAGCAGATTAGTGAAGACAAAGCCACAGGTGACCAGGTTGCACTCATGGCCACACTATCAACCACCTGCACGTCCTTCTGCAAGTCATGGAACTGTGGTATTTCCCTTTTTTCTCTTCAAGAGCTGTGTTTATTTGGAAATCAACTTCCTGAAAGAAAGAATCTGACTTGGATACAACAGCTGGGCTGCAGGACCCCGACTGGAGCTGGGGTCCCCAGGCATTAACTTCACATTTACCTGAAATAATGCAAGGTCTTTGGGGACAAGAAAGAAAAGTTGCTCTTTTTTTGGGCAAACTCTTGTGCTTCCAAGGTTTTGATTTCTTCCAGCACTGCAAAGCATTTGTATAAATTAGTGCAGACATCTGAGATACATCAAATTTGACAGGCCTGGGGCAAGTTCAAACTTCTGATCACAACATCCATCACAAGCACTGAGCTATTTATCAACAATTGATCAAAACAAAGAGGGAGAACAAAACCTTTCACTTCAGTAATTGATACCTAAGGACTGACAAGAGCAGGTCCACCACCTCCCCCTCAAGACTAGATTGCTTAGTTGACCCCCAAGATTAATTATTCCATTAAAGCACCTCACCAAATGTGGACCTTCAGGAGATCCAACGCCACAGAAAGAAAAAACTCACATTTTATGGACCTGCTCAAGCTCCACCTTTGACCCTGTAATTCAATCATGCAAGACCTCTGACGACCTCAGTGTAAGAAATAGCTGGAATAGGCTGGAAGACCAGAGATGTTACTGATGGAAACAGGGTCTGCAGTTCTGGATAAGAAGGGTGACTCTCTGCTCTGCCACGGCCTCCCAGGGAGGCTTGTCACATCACCCAGGCTCCCGGGTCTCATCCCCAGTGGGGTTGGTATCTCTTTTAGGGGAAAGAAAGCACATTTGCAAGTCTGGGGTGCCAAGATATGACAGCAAAATGGGCAAAATCCTTTCAGTGAGACCCAAGCAGCCTTTTAATCCTTCAAGCAGCAGATGACAGCTGCTGAATCACAGCACTCTTGACTGGGATTCAAGAGAGAAAATTTGGGGTCACTGGGCACCTCTATGGTGATGTGTCAGGCTCAATTCCTTGGCTGTGACATCCCATCCATTTCTAAACATCTCATTCACTGGGGTTTCAACCATCTGCACTGCACAGGGACTCGTCCCCAGCCTGGACTGCAAATTTGGCTTGGATAAAACTGACAGGAGCCAAGGAGTGAAGCCAAGGGGACAATGGCCTGGAGCCAGCAGAGCCACACCAGCAAAAGCAGCACCTCCACGGTGCTGTTATCCCAGGGAGAGGGCTCTTCCCTACCCAGAGGAGAGGAGGGAAACACTTTGCACGTCTTTATCCCACCACAGCTTCTAATCCAGCAGCGGGAGCCAGCCTGGCTTGCCCGGATCCCTCAGGGGGACATGAGCCTGCCAACCTGCTGAGAAGCAAACGGCTGCCAGCACTCCCAGCCTTGGCAGCTCTCCCAAGGTGGAGAAGAAATGGGCTTTCCCTGGAGGCACCAGGCAGACAAAGCAAGCTCCCTGCTTCCTACAAGGTGTGCGTGGCCCTTGCCAGGGGACGCGTGTCCCCAGCAATTCCCTGTCGAGTCACACGACTCTAAGGGAGCTGGGGCAAAACCTCATTGCAACAGGGCTCATGGAAGCCATGTGGGCCAGCCATGGCAAGAGAATACATTGTTTTCTTAAAAAATAAAAACAAAAAACCCCAAAAAGTAGCCATTTTCCACACATTTTCTAATTACCCATCAGATTTTCTAAAGAAGGTGCTACACCACTCCAAGGGAGCTGGGACAAAACCCTGTTCCAACAAGGCTGCTCATGGAAGCCAGGTGTGCCAACCATGGCAAGAAGAAAAAATATTTTCTTTAAAAAAAAAAAAAAAAAAAAAGTAGCCATTTTCCACTCATTTGCTAATTACTCATTAGATTTTCTAATGAAGGTCCTGTGCTGGGCACTGGGAGACTGAAGGATTTTCTGCTAAAATCAAACAGGGGAGTAAGTGCGGCGTTTACCAAGGGATAGGCAGCTTCAAAGCTTTCCCTTCCACTTAGATTTTAAGCACTTCTACAAAAGAACATTGATTTTGGGTTAAATTGACTGATTTTATTCATAGCTGGTTCGTATAGTGTATTCAAAAGACAAATTGTACGAGACTGCAAGCTATGGATCAGCTCTGATAATTCTGAGTCCTCATTCCTCCTTTTTTTCCTTTTTTTTTTTTTTTTTTTTTTTTTTTTTTTTTTTTTTTTTTGTTCTAAATATTTTCCATGCTTATAATTTGCTATTATTTGGCCCCTGCCTGGACAGAAAAGGCATTCTCACAGTATGGGAGCCTGTCTTTGAAGGGAGAGTATTATATTTTTATGCCAATTACAACAGAAGTAAGAATCAGACATCCCTGCAACCCTTTAGAGCTCCTGCACAGCAAATGGCCTATTTGGGGAGGGGATGTGTGTTTTGTTCAGAGACATTATATTTATGCAGAGAGTTTATTGACTCCAATTTAGTTGAAATATATAATAAACATGTGTATCAAGCACTAAACACTTGAGACAGAGATCAGCTCTAATCCCTCAGGTGCACTGCTGTAGCTGTTAAGAGAAGTGCTATATGAATACTCCTTAAAAATATCACACGCCAGGAATATTTAAGGCTATTGCACATATTAGGCATAAAGCAGCAGGTCTGGGACATGCTGCCAGGTGCCTTTGGACATGCAGGAAGGAGCATCAGCTTCTGCTGCCCCAGCACAGGTCACTGTAAATGTCCCAAAACATTCTCCCAGGCTGATTTCAGCACATCCCTCCTCACACGCAGCTGGCCAGCTGCAAACAGCTGGATGCAAACTAAAGCAACCATGGTCTGAGGCTGGGCAGTTCAACCACTGTGACTCTGTTTCCCCATGGAAATGGAAATGTTGAAAGCCACTGGTGGAAAGAATTCAAGGGGAAATTGTTTGAAAAATGCATCTGAGGAATTAAGACATCAGCTGCTAAACTAATATCTGCAATCATCTCTCTCGGAATCATTGGAAAAGCCCTCCAAGACTATCGGGGCCAACCTGTGCCTGATGCCCACCTTGTCCCCAGCCTAGCACTCAGAGTGTCACATCCAAGCATTCCTCGGACACCTCCAGGGATGGGCACTCCAAACCTCCCTGGGCAGTTCCAATCCCTGAGCACCCTTTCCATGGAGAAATTCCTGCTGCTGTCCACCCTGCCCCTCCCCTGCCCCAGACTGAGGCCGTTCCCTCTCCTCCTCTCTCTGTTCCCTGCCAGCAGAGCCCGACCCCCCCAGCTGTCCCCTCCTGTCAGGGAGCTGGGCAGAGCCACAGGGTCCCCCCTGAGCCTCCTTTTCTCCAGGCTGAGCCCCTTTCCCAGCTCCCTCATCTGCTCTTCATAGGCTCTCCAAACCCCTCCCTTTTAACTTTGGTTCCATTCCACATTTTCTTGCAGCAGCAACACAAACCTAAAATGCCAAAATCCTTCCATCCCCACATCATGAAAGGCTGCAAGACTCATTTTCTTAACTAGGAGGAAGAGAAACATAAATTATCAAAAATCTTTCTCTAGAAACCAAAAGTTTGGTGACCCCAAACAATTCTTGGGTTGAACCCACTGGATTGTTTCAGAAAGGAGAAGAATTGAACAACTTCAAAAGATGCTGAAACACAAAAACATGCAGAGCATTCGGTTCAAAGGCCCATCACAGGGTTTCCTTCTGTATTATTCAAATCCTTTGGGAATATATTTAAATAAATGAAATCTAAACAAAACAGTGCTGTTTGCAGGGAGTGGGGCTGAGCTTTCCACCCCCTCCTTTTTTTTTTTTTTAAAGGAATTTTGTCATCCAGCAAATGAGCAGAAAAATGTGTTATTCATTGAGCTCTACTTAATGTGCTGAATGAAAATACATAAATAAATAAATAAATAAATAAAGGAGTACAAGTGCATCAATCCAAACAGATAATGAGAGCCTGGTGGTGATGAACTTGAGGGGATGCAGGACAAACTACCACTGAGAATTGCGTAGGGACCAGGACTCATTGCTGTGCCATGCACACGCTCCCCAATGGATACTGAGGAATTAGGGATGGCTCCTGCAGCTGTGGACAATCCAGAGGAACATTTCCAATGAGCCTGTTCATGTCACACCCTGAATGTGGAGGGAAAGAGGGGGAAGAGGGCACAGACTGCAGAGCACCAGGTCAGGAGTGCTGCTCCTTCAGCTGGATTTTCTACTGATCTGGAATTACTGAAGTAAATACCTTAAAAAATGCCCCAAAATCCCAAATCTCTACATTCCAAGCACAATAAGATTGTCAGCACTCAACCACTACAACCACCTATCACACACAAGATCTACAACCCTTGAGCAGGGGATGGGATTTGGACCAACCCAGAAGTATCCCTTTCTTTTTTCCCCATGAAGACCAGGTCCCAAGTCCAGCACCCTCCCTTCCCCATCAGCCAAAATCCCACCAATTTTTGCCACAGTCTGGCACCTGCTCTCTCAATTTGCAGCCTGGGATGCCAGAAAGCTCCTCTGTTATCATTTCAGGGCATCTGATGCTGCTAATTGATACACCATAATACTCTCATTTACTCAGCAGCAAGCTGGAGCGTTGATAATTGATGGATTGGTTTGCCTTTGATGATCTGCAAAATTAAAAGCCCCAACTCTGTGAGATGCTGAGGATCCCATGTGAGAGCCTGCAAACTCTCAAGCCCCCACTGCAGCTGAGCAGAAAAGGAAAGGCACTCAGGACCAGGCAGGGCTGGACCTTAATTCAACAGCCCCCATGACTTTGTGGAGCTGTATCTATTAATATGGATTTAATTGTGGATTTATATCTTATTACTGTCAAGTGAAATGAAATTAGGAGGAAGGAGATGCTGGTCCTCCAGGGAGCATCTGTATATTCAGTCCCAGAGAGCTTTAACTTCTGGGAGAGGGTAAATAGACAATAAATGCCAATAAGACATCTCTTTTTTGCTCTTTTTTCATTAAAAACGCTTCCTGCAAAAAGCCTACAAAACCAAGGAGACTGCAGGCATGGAACTGTGCACTCCTACCCAGTTTCATGATGCTTTTCTGAGAGGAGCTGCTTTATTCCAGCCCAGCTTCCCTAGGATACATCCTGGAGAACATCAAGTGCAGTGCACAGCAACCTGTGCCACAAACCATTTGCTGAGGATTTTCCTCCCAGCACGTTCAGCAAACTGCATGGCTGGTTATGAAGGAGCGGGGGAACGTCTGGCCACGCTGACATTAATCAAAACAGGATTTCTCTAAGGAGTTTTACAGATTTCTGACCCAGCATTGCACAGCACATTCACGAGGTCAAGGAGACGTATGCTTGAAGGATGGTGGTTGCATGGCTCCTCTCAGACTCAAAGTCAGTCAATCCATACTTTCCCTCAACACATTATTGCTTCCTCAGAACAACTCCCCCGTTTACAAATGATGATTAACGCTCTAATCTTGGCATAATTACTCCTGCCTCTCAAACCATACCAAAAAAAGAAAGAGAAAGGGGAGGAGCCGCTGAGGAGTCGATGTCCCACGGTCATGCCAGCATTTCAGAGCCAGCTGTCACGACAGCAGCCCTGTCCACCTGCTTGAGGACAATGTCACAGGAGCTGAGGAGGACACTGGCCATCTGCATATATTCCCCTCATTACTGTCTCTCCAGCTCAAGTCACTGTGGCTTATCAGGTTTTAAGACACAGCAAGGTCATTGCTACCAAAGTTCTCCTGTTCACTTCCCAGAATTTGTTCTAGTTATTCCTATCTGGATACTCATATTATTGCCATTAAATTATGATAATTTAAGCATCCTGTGTTCTGGGCAAAGCAGACAGAGATACCCAGTCAGGATTCCTGCCAGAAACACGGGCTGGCTGCACCTCCTGAGTATCTCTTAATTATCTCTTTCTCTTTCTGGTGGGGAAAGGTCTGAGCTCAGGTGAGTGCTCCCTGCTCTCTTCTATTTGATTCAATTCTCTGGCTCATGAAATATGCTCCCGCTTCCTTCGAAGGACAAATGAAATGAAACAGCCTCTTGGAAGGAGACAAACGACACAGGATACGGGTGAAGACATAATTCAAGAGACTTTGGGAAAGTCGGGTGATGATTTTGAAAGGTACTCAAGGAATTAATCCAGGAATGAAAGAAACAGAGAAGGAAGTCAATTAATTCACTGCAGCACTGCCTGCACCTCTGACTGGAAGTCAGCTGCAAGGAGTGCCCAGGGAGGCTGAAAGGCACTACAGACACTGTATTTTTTTTTTAAAGGGGCTGAAAGGTGATTTTTCATGCACAGAGAGGGGATGTGGAGCTGGAACAGCACTAAGGAGGTGGGCAGGAGCAAGAGCCACCAGGATTCACCTTTCCTCCTCCCTTTGGTGAGCCCCACCTTGGCTCTGAAGGGAGGTGCCTTGGATGATGGCATCGGGCAGCACTGTGAGCCTAACAGCAACCACAAAGGACTGTCATGTGCCTTGAAGGACAGACAAAGCAGGAAAAGGGGATCTCTAGGAGGTAGGAAAGGACAGCTGGGCACTGAGCAGCACAGGTGATGCAGGACTGACAGAAGAAGTCAAAAGGAATTTGGCAGAGAGGTGAGTGGACAGATGGAGTGGCCTCAGGGCAGCCAGGAGCAGCCACCACCCATGGAAAAGTCCTCCACAGATACTAACACCATCACTGGAGGAAGGAAACAGCAACACCTGGGAACAGCATTGGCCAACTTTTGTCCCTTGAGATCTCTGGAGATACCAGACTTTCCCTGGAGCCAGAACTGGGTCATCTCCAACAGCACAGACCAGCAAGCAAACACAGAAACCCAGAATGGTTTTGGTTTAAAAATCATCTTGTTCCAATCCCCCTGCCACGGGCAGGGGCACCTTCCACCAGAAGGAACAATTCCAGGGATGGGGCAGCCACAGCTTCTCTGGGCACATTTTAGTGGAGACCATTTTAACCACTCTCTGCTTCTTCTCTGAGGTTCTCCAGAGCCCCAGCAGGGCCCAGAGGAGGTCTCTCTAAAGCTCCAATGAAGCCGGAGGTAATTAAATGCGAGGGGCCTCCCATTGTCAGCCTTGTGCCTCCGTTTTGGCAGCCAGCTCCAGCAGAGCAGAAGAGGGAAGATTTGATTTTAATCACACAGATTTCAGGTTTTATTTTGCTCATTAAAATTTCTGATAAGGATTTAGTCTGACATTATGCAGTATTTTGGAAGAGGATGTGTGGCAGTGGGGGGGATTGAAGCAAACCACATCTCCTTGTGATGAGAAGATCTTCCTGCCTCCCCATGACAGACACAAGGATATGAGCAGGTGTTATTTCAAAGGGAAGGGATTTGGGGGGAAGAGGGGAGCAGGAGGGACTCATCCACACCAAATCAAGGATCTAAGCCTTGGATTACGGAGAAAAAAGGTCCAAAGTCTCAGATTACAGAGCCCATTTCAGAGCTACCACAGATCAGTTACTCTCCTAATGCCTTTTCAGGCCCCGTCAGAGGGAAAGGAACATTTTCCTGGGACAGAACCAGAGATTTCCAGAGTGTCCCAGCCTCCCCACATCCCTGCAGAGACTGCTCCAGAACAGGCTGGCACTCCCCACTCAGCTTTGTCCTTGCAAGGGGAAAAATGATGGAGTACAGGAAAAGGGATTGTCACCATTTCACTGCTTTCAGGGAAAGCATCAAACACTTTGGTGAGAGGAAGGGTTACAGCTTGGACAGGGGAGGGAGCAATTCTTTTGTTTGCTTGTTGATTAGGATCCAGCAATTGCAGGCAATTTGCCTTCTATTTCTTCAGCAGCTTTACACAAATACTGCTTCAAGACCTAAGTGTTATTCACCAAGAACAAGAAGCCTGCATGAAGCCAAAGTCACCTGAGCAAGAAATAAATGAGTGAATGTGAGCTTCACCCGGGCCTGCTATTGCCAGACATTTGGATTTGTCCCCACAAAAGCATTTGGAAACAAGATGGATTTCTTTGTCCCCAGAGGATGTGTTGTTCTTTTAATAAGCCTTAAACCAAGCGAGTTGTGCAGTGTGAGTCGTGCAGAAGATGAGATGAGCTTTTAACTGCAGTTCCCTGGGTGCTCTCAGCCTGTGTACCCACCAGCTATGAGCCAGGCAGGAGATCTGGGGAATGAGCAGAAAGCTGGGAAACAGATGGAAAAAGAATCTATGAAATACCCAGTAATTCCCACCAAATCAAGGGCAGCCAGAATGACAACAGCAAGAAATGTCCAGCCAAGTATTTCCAGTGTATCTGAAGGGTTTGTGCCACCACAGAGGCTCCTGGTGCATTCAAACCAGCACCCAGAGCAAGAAAATGCCTCTGCAAAAGGGATTTCACTGGGTCAGCACTGCCAGCCACCCCACTGAGGCAGCAACTGGCACAAATCCCCTCTTGAACCTCCCCTCAGTGGTGACTGGGCCTCAGTTGTGTGCCAGGTGCTGCAGTTAGATGGCAAAGAAAAATAATGCAAATGACAGCATCCATGTATTTTTAAATTCTTCTACTGGAAATCAGTGGCTGGGAATGAGCAGGGATGCACATCCTAAGTGCAGTGGAGTCCCAAGGGCCCAGAAATCCATCCTGGGTGTCAAGAAGGGATTTGATTTACTGTGCCAGAAACAACGCATGACTGCCCAGGGTTGGATCTGTCCTTGCCACCCTGGTGCTGGCAGCAAGTCCCCAAATCCTCCCCCAGGGGAAACAGAACACCCAAAGCAGCAGCACAGGGCTCAAGCTCATCATTCTTTGTGGCCCCATCCATCAGGTGGCCCCTGGGGTGCTTCAAACCCTTCTGGTACCTATTAAAGGAGTGAGTTCTGAGTTAAAAATCAATTAAAAGGCTTGGGTTGAGCCCTGCCCTGCCCCTGCAGTCCTGGCACACTGTGGGGGGTAAAAACACGGAAAAAAGCCATTTGCATCCATGGAGTGCTGAGCAGAACCCCTGAGCCACCTCCCCCAGCAGTGAGGCCACCTCTTCTCAGGTGTTGCAACTCATTTATTAGATCTCTCCTCTCTTTTCTCCTCCACCTTTCACTGCCTTTATTATCTTTTTTTTTTCCCAACCAAAGGGAAAAGGAAGAAAAGGAAATCTCTCCACCACAATAGTGTGTCAGGCTCCTATCATTTTCAAAACCTCCTCTCCCCTCCCTTTCAACTCTCCTTACTTAGCAGAGAATTTTTCTTCATTAAAATTAAGCCTCATTTCAGGCTCATCTTCTTTTCTCCCTCTCCTTTTCTCCAAATTGAATGAAACGTGATCTCCATCAACCTGGCCTCCCCTCCCTCTCTTCTCGTTTTCAGAACCAGACCTTCCTCACCATAAGAGAAAAAAATAAAAATTACCCAACCATCCATCCATCCTCCTCATCCTCTCCTCTTGCTGCTCCAGGGAATCAGCCTCACTGAAGTTGACTGTTTCTGCCAGGAGCTGCACGATTCCCCCGCTGCCCTCTCCCCCCCACCACATCCCACTTTCAGCTCATTCTCTTTAATTGGGAAGTATTTTCTCCCACATAATGGAATGAGGCCTTCTCCTCTGGTTTTCTCGCTGGCATTTTTTTTTACCTGCCTTAATAATCCTGCAGCTCCCCTGGAAAGCAGCAGGAAGGGGCTGGGGGGACCCTCCCATTAATCCACACCCTGCCAGAGACGCTGAGCGGCTCAGCCCACGCAAGCCTTGGCATCCTCTCGTAGGAATAGCAGACAGATGGCTTCAGCAGGGCTATCCCCTCCCCTCCAGGTTTCCAGTAACCTGTGGCACCACTGGATGGTCAACAGCTGCTTCAAAGACACCTTGGAAATGACACCAGGCACAATCTGCACATCCAACCTGACCAGAGACCCGCCTTGGCTCCATCACCAGTGCTCAGCAGGGATAACCCCATCCCATTTCCCAATTTCTCCCACCTTTACTGTCCTTCCCTCCATCCTTCTTCCCAATGCTGCTTTCTCCTCCTCACTCCAGCTTTTTCTCCAGCAAAAAAAAATATATATTTAACATTCTCTGATGCTCAAGGCCAGCGGGCTCGTTAGCTCTGCTACACCTGGATCAGGATCTGGAGACAAACTGCTGCTTCATTACAGGAGCTGAGGCTCTAATCCATTTTTTTTTTTTTCAGGCTGTTTAACTTGCAAGGACAACAGATGGATCCAGGGCTGTATAATGCAGACTCCTTAAGATCCATCACACAGTCTTGGAAGTGCAAAAACACAAGGCTGAGGAATGTGTAACCAGAGCAGATCTTAGAGCGGTCACCTCAAATTAGGTACAAAGAGAAAATGTGCCAAGACTGGAACTGGACTGAAACTGCCAACTTGTATTGCTGAAGATTAAAGGAAAACCAAACTTTTTCCCTCCACATCCCACGAAGTCATTTAAGTTTCTTCACTTTTGTCTCTGCAGTGAAAAAGAACAAGGAGAAAGTTCAGTAAAAAATTAGCTAAGAAATGAACCTACTCCTACTTTACTTTTGAACGGATGATGTGAAAGAGCCACAGCCTGAAAACCCCAGGTTTTACTTCAGGATTTTTCAGAAAGGAAACCTTTGACCTACCAAAAGACCTCCTGCAAATATTTTAAATGAGAAAACATCCAGCACCATCTTCCTTTCAGCGTCTCAGACAAGAGCTGAACTCACCTGCAGAGCTCTCAGGCAGTGCAGGAGGCTCTCAGCTCCCTGTCCCCTGCCCAGATGTGCAGCACAGCTGCTGACCCTGCCAAACCAGCTGTTTGCTTTCTGCTCTGCAGAGCTCCACAGAGATGTTGTCCTGGTGTTTGGATCCACCAGAAGTGCACACAGGCACCGACACGTGGCCATGGCACCTACAGGGAGCTGTGCCCATCCTCGACAAAATCCAGCTTTCCCCAGGCTCTGCCCAGCCAGAACACAGCAGTGGGCAACAGCACAGGCTGGGAACACCCTCTCCCTGCCAGACTGGGGAGAGGTGCCACGGAGACTGGCTGAATCTCTGAATCATCGGCCCTGGAGAGGCGTTTTCACTCCTCCGAGGCTTTAGCTGCTCCTCCCTTCCTGCAGCAGCAGGTGCCTGGGAGCACCCGTGGAATTCCGTGGTTTCCCCATGGAATGTGTTGCTTAGGGCAGGAGAAATGTTGGCATTTCTCAGGTCTTTAATCACCTCGCAGGGAATACTGGACTGAGGAGCCTGGCATTTACCCTGGCACTGCCAGATCCTCCCCAAGGAGCCTCTGCCCCAGCCAAGCCCGGGGCTGCCAAAGCAAACCGATGTCTGGCCTCGGGGCAATTCCCTCCTCTCCCTGGAACACATCCCAGGGACGTTTTCATCCTCAGGGTACCAGAAGACTCAGAAATCACAGAGCTCATGCAGGGATGGGCAACCATCCTTCCCAAAGCCAGCAAAGCCCCCGAGAACACTCCAGCTTTGCAGAGGAAACCTTGGACGCCCGCCACAACACGCTTGCCACTGGTTTAGGGATTTGCTGGGACAATGGCAGGACAGCAGCTCCTACCCAGGGGCAGGAGGATGAATAGGCACAAGAATCCCTATTTAACACACACAATAGCCCAGCCCGGCTGCCCGTGTAGGTTCACACGGCATTTGTCCACGTTTCCCCGCTCCTTGGACTCTCTCCTGGTCCCTCCCAGAGCTTGGAGGCAGTAACTTGCCTTCTTATCTGACCCAGAAGGACAGCCAGCTGTCAGCACACAAACACGGCCTTTGTTTATCCTGAAATGAGAGCTCAGTTAATTAAAACCAGAAATCACTTTCCCTTATCTGCAGCCTCTGGCCCCTGTGGCAGGCAGAAGGCTCGGGGGCCACGCTCACGCCCCAAGCTGCTGACAACAGCCCCCACACAACGTCCCAAACTCCTTGCCAGCACCTGTTGCATCCTCCTTCGGGAATCATTCATGGGAAATGGGAATCTGTGAGGCAGCAGGAGCTTCTCCACATTCCCATGCAGGTTAATGGCACTCAGTAGTGCCCCATTCCCTGACCATGGAGCTGCAGAGCCCTTGGCTGGTGTGCAATGAGCTTAACAGTCTCAGGGCTCTGGGTTTGGAATCCTGGGGTGACCAAGCCCATTGTGCTGTCACAGCTGCCCCCTCACAGCCCAGTGCAGCATTTTTTCAGCCCCATGCAGAGATTTCACCCTCCTCTTCCCAGCAGCCTGCCCCACACCATCACCAGAGGGATCAGCCTGGCCGGAGCTCCCAGGCAGGGGGTGCTGCCCACAGCCAGCCCCACTGCCAACCCCACTGCCAGCCCCACTCCCAGACGACTCTGGGTGTGCTGGCAGCCCTCACCAGCAGCAATCATGGTTATGCAAGGCAGGAGCTTGACAGAGTGCCAGTTCTGCATGCTGAAAATTGAAAGCGATCAACTTCCACCTTGTGTGTGAGGCAGAGAAAATCACATTCAACTCATTGAGAGGCTTCAACAGCAGAAAGATTGATCAACTTGATGAGAAGTGACTCTCTCTCTCTGCCATTCTCTTTCCCCCACCCTCCTCTCCTGTTGATCCCAGTTTCAGCACAAACAAGGCAGCCAAGGGCCCGAAAAGGAGCCCATGTGCTGCTGGCTGGGGCAGGTATGTGGAAGAAACTCTTCCCTGTGAGGGAGATGAGGCCCTGGCACAGGGTGCCCAGAGAAGCTGTGGCTGCCCCATGCCTTGGAAGTGTCCAAGGCCAGGTTGGACAAGGCTTGGAATAACCTGGGATAGTGGAAGGTGTCACTGTACATGGCGGGGGTTGGAATGACATGAATTTTAATGTCCCTTCCAACTCAAACCATTCCATGATTCTATCCCAGGGTCAATTCTCCCTGACCAGATGAAAGCTGCACCAAACTGCAGAGGATGTTTGGTGATGCTCCTGGGTACCACAGAGGATGCAGCAACGGGCTGCATCTCACTCTGGGGACACGAGGAGGATGAGGGACCCCACCTCCCCCAGCTGCCTGCTCACACACTGGCCGCTCCCTCCCTCCCCTCTTGCCTGGCACTCCTCACTTCACCATTTACACGTGTCACACCAAAATCTTTCTCATTAAGCAGAAATTGAATTTCGTTAATTAAAGCAAAAGAAATCAATTAACCTTATCAGCAAACAGGAGCCATTGGAAAGGGAATAAGGAGAAGGCATCCCTGCCTCTCACCCCGAGCCTCCCCTGGATGCTCAGAGCTGTGCACGGGCAGCTCACTGTGGGCTGCAAACAAGCAAGACGGGACTGCGGGGAAGGTGGGGAACTGCTGACGAGAGGAAAGGGATTTCAAAGCAATTAACACCCCCAAGATTTACCATCAGGTTGACAAGCTCTCAGAGTAGCCATCACTCAAACCTAAGGATTCAATTAATTTTTTTCCCCTCTTCCCCCAACTCCCCTGGTAGATTTGCACGTCGTAGCAGAACGACTCCAGTGTGGAAAGAAGATTTAAAAACCAAACAGAGCAGAGTGATTTTAAAGGAGATAAAAGCATAGTTTCCCCGTGTCCCCCAACAGCCAACATTTGTTTTTCCTTCCTTTGCTGCTTGCCTCACTGGCACAGCTCAAATGCAGCCATTTTGTCACTACCCCTGGATATTTGTACGTGCTCCTTCGCTTTTTCATCTTGCAGAACCTTAATCCCAGACTCGAGTCTCACAGGGAAAGGCTGGCTACTCTGGGATGTTTAATCCATGCTAAGGGTCCCAGAAAGGCAGTGGTCCTGTCCCTAATAAAGGTGATGGTGGTGAGGTGACAAAGGACACTCAGGCTCAAGCACACTTTTAACCTGATTAAGACCATTAGTCAATAATTGGGTGATGTTTTCCCAGCCAAGTGGGACAGGCTTTACCTACAGCACTGTGAACACAGTCTGTGGGACCTCCTGCTTTTCAACAGCACCCTCTGCAGAGGCAGGGAGTGAGGGAAGCTTATCTCTGCTTCCCTGGGCAAGGATGTTCCAGAGGAGAGCTGACATTCAGAGTGCTGGTGAAAATCTGCAGTCTGAGCATGAGCCTCTCCTTCAATCCAGGCAGATGAGCTCAGCTCTTTGCTGCTTCAGGTTGTCTCTTGGGGTGGATGTTTGCACCCAAATCTGCTCTGGCCAATCTTCTCTACCTCTAAAAGCCTCAGCTGAAGGAGTCCTTTAATGTCTCAGTCTCTCTATGCAATAAAAGCATCACAATAATAATAGCTTCTGCTGAGCACCCTTAATCTGTAGAGATCCAGGCACTTTAGAGAGGAGCAAAGCTATTATATCAAGGGGACAGCAGAGAAAAGAACAGGGACATGGGAAAATATAAGGATTTGCACACAGTAATCAGCAACCCAGGCAGCACAGACCCCCAGTCTCCCACACTTCCCTCCAAAGCCTGGAAAACAGGGACATAGCCCCCCCAAAATCAGGCAGGGTAAAGGAATGAGCAGGTCAGCAGTGCCCACTGAGAGCAGGTGCTGAGAGCAGAGGGAGGGAAGGGGTCCCTTTCCAGCTGGAATGCTCTCTGCTCTCCTCTGGGCCCCTGAGAAATGCACTCTCAGGGCTGATGAACTCTCCTTTCTCATCAGAAAGGGGGGTGACCTCCCCCAGTCCTACAAAGGCAGGGAGTTGCCCCTCTACCCCCACCTCCCACAGCCTCTGATCCTCCTGGAGCCCAATCCCTACACCATCCCTCACCCACCCTCAAAACATCATCCAGGGGAAGTTCTCCAGCTCAGGAAAACTTTCGTGACCCCCCACCTCAACTTCCAGTGGGCTGCAGAGACCCTCAGATATCCCAGGAGAGGGTTAGAAAGACCATCATTATATCAAAAATCCCCACTCTCTCCCAAAATTTTACTGCAGTCTTTCCACCCCCTCCTCTGTCCTGCCCTTAAACACCCCCAGCCAGCTCTCAAACATCCTGCCTGCAAATTCCAGAAAACCTCTCCTTGAGCAGCCTAATGAATGAGGTGGGCTCATGCAAAGCCTGAGCCCAAGGATGAAATGAGATGGAGATCTCCCTGGCTGATTCAGGGATTTTTTCCCACAGATCAGGATGCTCAGTTCTACCAGGTGGGATGCTCCTCCTGGGAGCAGGACTGGCAGACCAGGAAAGCCCAGGAGTTAGCAGAGATTTCCTGAAGGAATCTCATCTGTGTGAGGAATCCTTGGGTTCAGGGCCAAACCAGCGTGTGTTTTCAGGAGCCCAGACAAAATTAGGGAAGAAAGAGATGCAAATATCCCAGGAATGTGCCCGGCAGTCTTTTGTGTGAGCATATTAGAATACAATAGAAATGTGACTGAAAAAGACTCAACAGAATAAATACTGCACTTATAATAGGCCTCAGGGAGAGAAAGAGATTTAATGGCAACATATTAAATGTAAATCAACACAAAAGGTAACTGGGAAGGGAAGAGATATACCAGCTTAGGGATTATAGCACAAAGCTGTAATATTTACTCACGAGATTAAGGCACTTATAGGAAATGAAATATTGTCCTTTGGAAATAATTCAATCCTTTGCCTTTATCCAGGAGGATTGGCTATATCAAGCTGTTTGAGAGATGCAGACATAAATTCACACCCAATACTAGCGGAGGGATGGGGACCTGCACCTGTCACAGTGCTCTTCAAGGGCTCCAGGTTTTCCAGGGGAAACTCACCTTGGAGCAGCAGCCTCTGCCTGCACATCTGTACTGACACCCAGAGGTGCTGTGGGCAGAATTTTGGATGGCTTGGACAAAGCAGAAATGTCTGCTGACCATTTTAGGGGGAACCTTTCCTCCCCACAATTCCCAGCCATCCAGCACATCCTGGGACCTGCTGACCTGCTGGTCCCCAGCTGGACAGCAGGATAGTGAGGGCAAGACTGCTCCAACGTCCTTTTGGTCAAGGTGATCCCATCACCTCCATCCTCAGTGTCCCAGTTTCCACATCTGCAATTTGGGAGTGTTTCCCTGCTGTGTAAGAGGCTTCAGCCAAAACATGCTTGAGGAATGTGCTGTATCATCACCAAACATGAGTTACCTCCCAGTTTACTGTAATTTTTTTTTTCAGGCAAAAATAAAATTCTAACAACTCAATCTGATTTCCAGGTGCCAGGCAATAAAAAAGACAATCTTCTGATTTCACAACGGCAAAGCTTCCCCTAAACCAGATACCTCAGCTACTTGTATGGCCCCAATCAGCAAAGCATCTTTAGCACCTCGCAATCTTTAATAGACTCGTTCTCTGCAAACCCCCGGTGAGGCTGGGAAGTGCTATTATCTCCTTTAAACAGGCAGGGAACAACGCTCAGGAATCGGCCGCCCCCAGCGCTGTCTCGCTGCATTGGAGACCTGGCCAAAAACCTTAAATTAAGCCGGGCACTGCCAGGCAGCCAGGCCGGGCTTAACTGCTCCTCACTGCAGAGAACTTAGTGCTGCCAAACCTAAGGCATCTCGGTGGCTGAAATGGACATCTTAAGGTTAAAAATAAAATCAAAAACACAAGCAAAAAAACCCACCCCAACAACAACGGGGGGAAAAAATCAAATTAAAAAAAAATCACCAGAAAACTGTGGGGAAAAAATAAAGGGGGAAAAAAATAAAAGAATGCTTAAAATCAAGCAAGAAGTCTTCATCATCCTTTTAGCCAGACAGGGAGGCAGGAAAGCCAGACCTCCCTGTGGAGCTGTCTCCAAGATGTGCTCAGCGCAGCACAGCTCCTGTCCCTCTCCCTGCATTATTGTTTTTTTTTTTTAATAACCAGCTCCTGGTGGAAAAAACAATATTGGCACTGAAGTGCTGCTGCCGGATCAGAGGAGGGAGCCCAGCCGGGCTAAGGGGGCCATTAGCACTAAAATCAGCCTCCGCTTAAACGCTGCCGGGTTAATTCCGGATCAACAGCCTCTTCAGCCGCCACGCCTCGGGTGTCCCCTGGAGTGCTCCCAACCCAGAGCATCCCACAGCCCTGAAGTGGTTAATGCCACTTGGAGCGTTCGGGGAGCCTGATAGACACAGTCCCACTCTACGCTTTATTTAATAATAATTACCTGGATAGTAAATGCGACCCTGCTGTTTTGCTCACTTAAATTTTTTTGTTTCCCCAGCTCTGGCAGTGTCACTTCTCCCGAGGCGGCCTCCCCCACTTGGCAGAGTTAAATTGCATTCCGATTCTATTAAATGGTACTAAATGTCTTCGAAATCAAAGAGCAAATATAATTTAAGTGCCATTTGGGTCTTCCCACAGGTTCTCAGCTGTTCACTCTGCAACCAACCTGTAGAAAGCTGCCTGGTGACAGGGGTATAGTTTAAAAGGAAGCACGCAGCCGGCATATACAATACAATTCCCTTCCACAACACGGCCTTCATGGAAATTCACAATGCACGGTGGTTACAGCCTCAAACACAGCCACTGCTCTGAGCAGCGGAGAGGAAGGGAGAGGGGAGGCAGCAGGAGAGCTGGCTACAGCATTGAGCATCGCGGCACTGGCATGGGGTCCAACCCACGGCAGGGAAAAGTAGGAACCCCACAAATCTTCCCTGGATCCAGATCTCACCACGATACCAAACACAGCCCAGAGATCCTGCCCACACCAAAACCCCGGGAGCCCACAGCACACCCCACAAGTCTCAAAACATTCTCCTGATCC
This sequence comes from Brachypodius melanocephalos, assembly GCA_013398615.1. Taxonomy (NCBI): domain Eukaryota; kingdom Metazoa; phylum Chordata; class Aves; order Passeriformes; family Pycnonotidae; genus Brachypodius; species Brachypodius melanocephalos. The sequence continues at coordinate 386,745 of VZSR01001113.1, read as the reverse complement.
TGATTTTGCAGCCAGCCTGTCAGGAAGGAGGGGCAGAAAGTTTTCAGCAGGGCTGGGATGTGGGGCTGCCCTTCTACGGAGATCCCAGGGAGATCCCAGGGGGAGCAGTGGTTGGCAGGCAGGGAAGAACAGGGAGCAGTGATCGCTCCAGCAAGAAAGAGCCTGTAAGCAGAAAGTTAAGATGATAAAGCAACCTTAAGGTGTTGGTTATATGTAGCAATTTCAAGGCTGGTTTTTAAGGGCAGGGGCTCAATAGAAGCAAAAAGCACTTAATTAAGGTGTTCAGAAACACCAATTGACCTGAGCACTTCCAGCAACTACCAGCCAGGAGTGTTTAAAGGCAAAGTGCAGTGCAGAGAGAGGAAATCTCCTTTAAGGCAGCCGGGCTTGGGTACCAAACTGGGAATAATCTCACACAAGCATCTTCTTGGCATGGTACTAGCTCCTGATGAGGCAGAGCTCACCTGCAAAGGAGCAAGGCTGCATCTAGCACACCTCTGCAAGGCCAGGAGGCAGCCTGCCAGCTGACAAACCTGCTCCTTAGCTCCTGCTGAGCAGAGAAACAGTCCTGGGGTCAGAGCCCAAACCATCACATCATCACCAGCCAGACATAAGGGAAGAAATACGGCTGTGTACAGCCTTTCTCACACTCTTGTGAACAAAATAACAACCTCTCCATGCTGGACTCTCACAAGTCAGGTTTTTCTCCCCTTTCTCTGCTGCTGTCATGTTGTTGAGGGACCCAGTTGGCTCCATCAGTGCCCATCCTCTGCCTCCAGCACCTCACCCTGCACTCAGGCCACAGCTGCAAACCGAGGGTGCTAAAAATGTAGACACATAACAGAGAGCTCGATTTGAGCATCGCTAACAAAAGGCATCATGAGCCACAGCTCATCTGGAGCTGTCCAGACCAGGAGGACTCGCTCTTCTGCTCCCTCAGCACAAAGCCACAAATAGTTCAGGCCCCTGCTCTCCTTTGAGCTGGTGGAAGTGACTAATTGTATTTTGAGAGAGAAGCAAATCATCGCTCAGATCATCTGCACCAACTCCAATAATAGCTGATCTTCCTGCAATGATCTGCCACACAGCTCTCAGGCTGCTGCCTAAGCCTCATTAGGCAGCAAATGCTGTGCAAAGGCTCTGTGAGGTCAGAGTCCAAGGCTGTGCTCTGCCAGACCATGGCTCCCTCCTCGAGCCACATCCCCTAAAACTGCCAGGAAATGGGGCCTATTTGCAGCCAGGAGAAGCATTGCACAAACATCTTGGCTGCTCAAATCCAGTGCACCAAGAGCAGGAGGATAACAGCTCTCCAAAAAGTCCTGCTGGCTGCTGAAGAGGTGACTGCAATGTGCAGCTTGGGAGGCTGGAAATGGAGCATTCTGTGGTGACTGTGAGGTTGTGGCATCAGCTGCCAGACTCTCCTCCAAGCAGCAGAGTTTGGGAGAAGTGCATTGCCAGCACCTCAAGGACAGCAGCTCCTGATCCTTGGTGGTCTTTCCAAGCTTTTATCCCCACCCTTGAGGATACTCAGGCACTGCTGACCAGTTTGAGAACCAGGCAGGGATTTCCTAAGGAAATCAAAGGTTTAGCAGGGATGAATTCAGTCCTGACTCCTGTTCCATTGCTGCAGAGCAGCCCCAAGCACCAGGGATGCTGCTCTAGCCTGAGGCACTTCTCTGAGTGATACCTCAGGAAAAACCTTTGGACATTACACCCAAGGGTTTGCCAGGTGTCCTTGTCCTCCCCCTATCCCCTGACCAGATACAGGAAGAACCAGACCTGTTTTTAAGCCTGCATCGCTCCCCTGTAGCAAGAGCAGCCCAGGGTTTTTAAACATTCAACACTTCCTGGCCAGCCTGGCCTGCACTACAGAGCGGCTCAGATCAAAAGATCCTCAGCTCAGAAGATTAAAAGGCTCCAGGGATGGGTAAGAGGATGCGGAGCTCTTCACCTCGAGGTGGCTGGCCCTGTTTCTAGGTCAAGAACAAGCACAGAACCTGTTTCTGCTGCAGCAGAGGAAGCAGCCAGCTTGGCTTCAGCTCCTGGCTGTCAGTTGTCCCCTTGTGGGGGACAAACAGGACCTGGGCTGGCACACAAACACCCACAGGGACCTGAGATGGGCTGAGGCCACCCTTCTGCATGGCCATGAGAAGGGGATTGGTGCACAGGGGATGTTTTGGAGGGGATGACTCAAAGCCCACACTTGGGGCAAACAGGGATATCCCTGTGTGGTGCAGGAGCACCCATCTACAGAGGGACGCTCCAGCCTTCCCCGCGCACCCTCTGGAATAAAGCGCGGCACGCTGAATTCACGCCTCGGCTCCCTCCCCGACAGCTCGCAAAGCCCGCAATTCTTGGCTGGGCTGGCAATCTGGCACTTTCCTGCCTGTGCCGGCTGCACGTTCGGGGAGAGGCGATAAAAATACCCCGCGTGCCCGCACCCTCCCCGTGCCTGCCGCCTCCCACGGGCCCGCTCGGCTGTGCCCCCCTGGCTCAGGGGGGTACCGCAATGCACCGGGGGCTGCCACCCCCCCGGGGTCTGCAAGGAGAGGTGGGCAACACGTGGAAGGGGCTCTTCATCCCTTTCTCTGTTTTTAACCCCGCGGCAGGCCAAGTGTTGAGGAAAACAGAGGTGCTTTCAAGAAATCCACCCTCAAAACGTGGTTGTGGCGCTCTGAGGTGTGTTTAATTCACGGAACAGGAGTGCAGCACTGTGTCTGTAGGCTGGATCCAACAGCCTGGGCTCGATAGTGTGGATGAGAGAGGGTTTTTAAGAATTCAGGAGAGGTTCTCATCATCTTGGGGATGAGTCATCTGTTGTCACAAGCATGATATCATAGTTACTATGTCCTGTACCAAATGTTTCCGTTGTATGGAGGTTAAATCATCATTGCCCCAGGATGGGACAATTCCTTCAGGAACTGATTAAAGTCACCTTCTAAGTTTAGGGGTAAGAGCCTGAAGAGAGCTCTAAGTTGGTCCCTCTGTTCAGATTTTGCTCTAATGGGAAGATCTCCTCCTAAAAGCCCAGCAAGCATTACCTCAGGAAGCTCTTGCCTTTTAAAAGGTTGCCAGGCAAGCAAATCCTCCAAATTTCCTCCACCATCACCAGAGAGTTGCAAAGAGTGAGCAGTAACTCTTAGGTCCCCCACATGTCCTTAGTGACTATGGAGAAACTTGGGCACCTACCAGAGCTGGATTTTTATGGAGTTAACAACAGGTGCCATGAATTAACTCTCTGTCCCCAGAGAAACCATGTTTGTGAAGAGGTTCTCCAAAGGGTGCATTTATAACCAAGACTTTGACACCTGCCTGAAGTTGCAAGAAGCAATTTATGAGGCAGGGGGGAGAACAGTTTGACTGGGCTCAAGCCTGCTGAGCTGCAGCAGATGGCTCCTGCAAGAGTGGGGAAGGAGGAGAGACATCTCTACGCAGTTACGAAAGGTTGCCTCCTCTTCTTAGTCTGCTCTTCCCCACCTCCTTCCCCACACTCCTCCTCCCTGAGACAAGAAGATGCAGGAAACATGCCGGTGAATCCCACACAAGGCGCTACTGAACTGACTTCTCCAAGTTACTTCACTCCCATCCAATCCATCCAAACTTTGCAGGCAAACTGTGGCCTGCTGAGAGGAAACTTGGTTGCCTCATCAGCGTTCACATCACGTCAGCCTTGCCTGGCTTCACCTCGGCAAGGGCTCACCGCGTTCTTTGCAGAGACTTCACGCAGCTCGGCAGCACGAGGTGAAACCAAGAGGCTCCCAAGCAGCATGGATCAAACCCAACAGAAATATTTGTACCAGGCTCTGTGAAGTGAGACCGCCAAGCTTCTTCACGGCTTTAATTATGGCTGGCAACCTTCCACAGCGTTAATAAAACCGGTGGTTCTGTGGCACCTTTCCTCCCACGGGTCCCCGAAGTCACAGCCCCGTGCAGACGTGGTGGGAGCGTGTCTGCCGAGGGTATTGGGATGCAGCCACTCCAGCTTCCAGCTTCCAAGGCAGCCAGCAAGGCTGGCCAGGCTCCATCCTGCTCCTGCTTTGTAGGGATATACGGTGGGACCAACTCCATTATCCCTGGGCTGACACGCAGCACTGAGCCTGTCCGAGCCAGCTCAGAGCAGAAGGTAATGGCTGGAACTGGAAAACGAGCAGCGTATTTCCAATCTGATCTCCTGTCTGGGGTGCTTTCGTGGCTTGTTTCTCATGCCATTTATCTTCCCACTCCCCAGTTTTTCTAAGTGCTCTTTTTCTCTTTTGTGGAGAAAAGTGCTCCCCCCTCAGACCACTCATTCTCTGCACTGTTAATGGGAAGTGATCAGTGAGGAGGGGGTTCAGTAACCCCCATTTTCCCCTTACATTGAAGCTTTTCCCAGTGCAAACAAACTCCAAAATTGAAAAAATATAAGGAATGCTCCCTCCATGCCTTATCACAAGGTCACCTGCAGACACATTACATCTTTTACCCAGGGGTCTCCCTGGCAGCCAAAGCCTCATTCAGGGCACAGATCAGCCTTTCCAGGAAGGAAACTATTTCCTCGATGGCAGAGGAACAGAATTATCCATTTGGAAAAACAGCACCTCGTCAAGTTTGACGCATACAACAAAGGCTCCATCCTCCACGACTGGCAGAGGCACAGCAGGCAGGATGAGCGGAATCCCACAAAACATCATTTAGAGGTATAAAATATTCACCATAAATTGCAAGGCCACTCGGGACTCGGCATTCAAAGAGCAGAGAAGAAAGCGAAGCCTCAGCAATGACATTTGGCTCACCAGCTTAACTTTCTCCCAAAGCCTTGAGGGGAGATGAGAGGCTGGACGAGATGCTCCGGCAGCAAAGATCCACCTCTCATCCCAGGCTTTTAATCAGCTTCTCCTGTAGTATTTCACCAGGAGTATTAATACCTTTAACCCCGTTTTACTAGGCAGAAAGAGAAATAAAAGATGTTTTAGAGAACAGCTGTGTCTCACACATCCCAGCCTGGATCTCCAGCCATTAGGCAACATTTCCAAGAGATAAGGATAAATCAGGAGATGAGGAGGCAGAAAACTTCCACGAAGTCCCAAAAGAAAGAATCAAGGAAACATTTTCTAATGGGTAGGGAAGCTGCTGTGTAGTTATGAGGTTGCTTTAATGGGGAGATGAGGCCAGTGTTTGATAACAGGGATGGAGCCAGGTGGCTGCACCCCCTGAGCTGAAGGTGACCAACACCCAGGCGCCCAGCAGGCACCTTCCCATTCTGTATTTGCCTGGCACTGGGGAGGGGGGACACGTCATCCATCACTCAGCATAAAAGCTCCTCAACTTCTTTCTGACATCTTTCTTCACTTCTTTCTTTCTTTCTTTCTTTCTTTCTTTCTTTCTTTCTTGCTTGCTTGCTTTCTCTCTCTCTCTCCTATCACACGCCTAAATTTCCCTCAGAAGGTGAACACTTCCCATGGAAATTTCATTTTTGATGAAAACCTAAGTTTCTGTCAAAAGCAACCCTGATTCTCCTGAAAAATTTTCCACTAACTCTAATAAGTAACAATAACACTTGGATCTGAACCACCCCTGGCTTGGTTTTGTTGTTTGCAAACGCTGCTGGAGGCTTTGCCCACCTGTAGTTATTATTTCATTGCTTTGTTCCTGGCTGTCAAACTTCATCTCTTTTTTTTTTTTTTTTTTAACCTTAACACCATATGCTTCCTAATGAAAAACGTCTCCATATTCACACCTGAAATTAGAGTCTTGTGTCAGCGCTCTTTCACAGAGCCCTTACGGAATTTCACTCCAAGGCTCAAGGTAAATGAAAAGGGGAGAGAAGAGCCTTAAAGAAGAGAGAGAGGACCCTTTATTTTTTTCCTCATCTCCCCACGACTGTGCAGGAGAAGACACCTTTCACCAGAGGTCTTGGCTTAGCTTTACGGAAAATTCAGATTTCAAAAAGGGGAGAAAAAAAGGATTGGAGCATCACTCGCCGCAGCCTTGAGAAACACCACGGCTTTTCCCTTGGAATGGCGGGTGGGAAGGTTGGCAAGGCTGCCTGCTCTGAGCTGAGGAACAATTCAGCTGCAAAAAGGTGCCCAAGAGCCTCTCCATCTTCCCTATTTTTGGAGGTGACCTTGTTGTTTGAGAAGATTCATCAATGATATTTGGTCTACTGATTGCCCTTATCTTTCCGGAGGGTTCAAAAGCAGACACCAGCCCACATCCTTGGCAGGTAAATCCAGGTAAAGCTCCTGGGGAATGATGTCCCCACAGGCAGCTCTCCCCGGGGTACCACACACCCAGCATCCCAAAAAAGCCCTGAAAGTTGCCCCTGAGCAACACCCAAGTGCAGGGAGGGCAGCACCACGGCTCGACAGCTCAACCCACTCTGCAGCACGCGATGTCCTCAACACCACCGAGGATTCACGCCAAGGACAGGAAGTTTCAGAAGTTTCCAAGGAAACCTGACATGCTTTTGCAGGAGAACTTGAAAAAGCAGACAGCGCACTGCTTGCAATCAGAGCTTAAAGAGCCTGCACGGCTGGGAAATTGCTGTTTATTTTATTTGTCATCTGCAGCACCGGACAGCCGAGCGGGATGTGGCGGGGGAGAGGCTGCGGATGCTCTGGATCCCAGCTCGGCACCTGGTGGCACGGGGTTGGAAACACTGTCACCATCAAGCTGTGCTTGGCCTGGAGTCATCCTCACAGCCCCTGCTCCTGCCAGGCCGGGCTGTCAGCGAGGCTTTCGCTTTACTCCCAGCAACCACTTAACGAGCCAGCGCTCATTTAATTACACCGCGCTTTGCATGTTTGTCATTCCTGAATCCCAGAAAACTCAGCAGAGCCAGAAGGAGCTGGCGTGACCTGCAGGCACCCAGAGCTTCAGAAGGTGCACTCAGCTCAAGCACCCAAATTGTTTTCAGCAGCTCAGTGTGGCCCCAAAAATATTTTGCAAAGGAGAGCCCAGTGTTGCCCTGTTCCATGCCAACAGCTGGGCCAGTTACTGCACCTGCTCTTCCCTGATGGGAAGATGTAATCCCAAGAATTGACAGAAAACACCACGAGGATAATTAGGATTGCATCCTCCCAGTCCCCAAAGCCAGCAGGCAGCGTTGAGAAAGAGATGCTGGGAAGGAAGAAAAGCAGCTTGACAGCAGAGCTCCTGGATGCAAGACAGAAAAATGAGTTGCTGCAGAGGAATTTCTGGAGGTATTTAAGTCGTGGATGAAGTCCTGCAAGAAATGTTTCTGTTTTGACAAGGAGGATGTACAAGGTGGGGAGCTATTATGGTTTTCTCACAGGGATTTCAAAGCCTCTAGCAGAGGTCAGCGAGCAGCGATTGGAGCGACTCCCACAGCCCCCGCAGGGCACGGGGACCCTTCACTTCCCACCACCACGTTCCCACCAACTGCCCACGAGGACTTCTGGCAAAAACTGCCACTGTGCTGTCAAGGATAGAGAAAGAACAGGTTGAAAATGCATTTTGTTTATGTGTGGGCAGCTAGACTAGGGAAAAGGTTTTTTAAGGCATTGGGAGGGGGGTTGAGCCCCTTTTCCCTCCATCCACTTAGACCAGGAGTTTTTCTTCCCAGCTTATCCCTTGACAAGAAGTCAAATTGCTTTTTTGCTTCCCCCCTCAACACCTAAAAACTTGGCACCTGGGTGCAGACCAAAGCAAGAGACCAAGGCCCCCTCTGTTTTAGGTACAGCCCTGCTGGGGCTGCACCAGCCTGAGCTGCTCTAGAGTCAAACACGAAGAAAGGATAGAGCAAGAAAAAGAAAAAAATAAGTAAAAACCCAGGAGAAAGACTGAAAATTGGGTCCATTTATTTTACTTCAACCTTCCCCAATAGCTGCTGGTTATTTACCATTATCTCTCCTTGCAGTGCCAGCGTTGAGCTGAACTCCCCTCCTCAGGCTGCTGACAGTCCATGATTACCAGGGAGAGCAGCGATTCCTGCAGAACCTGCCCAAAGAACACCCTCTATGCCAAAAACAACCAGCCCCCCTCGAGGGGGAATGGAGGGAAAGGGGACAAGAGAGCCACAGAACCTGCTGAGATCATGCCAGGCACACACAGATCAATTTTACTCCCAGGGACCCAGCACGGATCCCCGAGGTGCTGCTGCTCGCACCTTGCACCCACAAATACACATTTGGAGGTGCCATGCATAAATTTTCCCCCTCAGCAGGATCCTTGCCAAGGCAGAGCTGTTTCCCTGCTGCACACCACGGGGATGACAACAGTGTTCAGGTAAAGGACAGTGCCTTTGCCACCCTTCTGTGCTTTATTTGCTCAATATACAATTCGTTTGGCCTGGGTGGGAGGGGCTACACGCAGCATCTTGTGTATTATAAGAATATATTGTCCCTTGGGAAGGGCTTTAACCAGCTTGTACCTCCAAGCATGGATGAGCACTGGAAATGACCCACTACACAATTCATCTGAGATTTCCCAGCTAGCTTTCAGCAGCAGGACAAGGAGCTTCACTCTCCACCCCAAGTTCCCAGGGTCAGGCAGAACGTTTCCCAAACCATTCTCAAAAAAAGACCCTTCCTGCTGAGATGAGAGAGAGCTTGGATGGGTTTCCCTGCAGAAACGAGCCCATCACTTCCCCCTGTCTGTGTCAGAGGCAGGGGATGCTGCTCAGCACAAATAACTCGGGCTGAGAGTGACCCCTGCCCCCAGAGCTGAAACACAGGCACGGGGAAATCAAGTCTGACCAGATGAGGTCAGGGAAGCCAAGACAAGGGGCTGCTTCTGGCTCTGCCTCGGCTTGGTCTTGTTTTTCAAGCAATCCCTGGCCTCTGCCTCAAAGGCAATAAAAGGCTCCTAAAGCCAGGCTTTTCCCTTGGTGAGTGGCCAGCTGGGGATGTCCTATAACTTAAAATAGACATCCTGCACCCCTTCACCCCTGCAACCCCCTCAAGCCCTCTCACCTGCCTCCTTAGAGGGTGCATTGGCTCCAGCATCCTCCAATCTGTCTCAGGCAGGTCAATGCTCTGTCACCCTCCCACCCATCCCCACAGAACAGAGGGCTCTGGAGGGAGCTGTGTGTGTCTTCCTAGATTTATGGCCTCTTTATTTATTTCTATTGATTTTTAAAAATGCTTTTGAAAGGAATTTAAAAAAAAAAAAAAAAACCGACTCTGCTGGTCCCTGGAGGCCTGGCAGCGATTAGTGCTTAATGCATCTGTGGCTGCTCCCTGCACCTGGGGACACCCCAGCACTGTGCAGACATCCAAACTGAGATAAAAAACACCCTTGTCCAACTTTCTGGAGGTGAGAGGCCAGCATGGGACTGTCCCCATCCCATGGATGGCAGGGTCCTGCTGCCAGTGGGTCCTGCAGAAGCTCTCAGCTTCCCTTGTGGCTCCTGGAAGCCCATCAGAAACGTCTCCTTAAGTACAGAGCTCACGGGTTATGGCAGCCCTGCTGTGGCTCAGAGTAAGTTGTTGCAATGATTAATTACCCTCCCTTCAAAAATCGGACACTGCTTCTATTGTAAATGAGTCCAGCTTCACCTTCCAGCACTGGATCCTGACACACTCTTTGCTGCTAGATTAAATACCTGTCCATTTTCAGCAGATTCTCCCCCACAGAGAAATATGTAGACCACAATGAAATCACCTCTTAACCTCCCTTTGATAAACTAACCAGGAAGAGATGCTTCCCTCACACTCCAAAGCGAGCCTTACATGCCTTAATTTACCCACATGCTTTGTTTTCAACTTTCTGTGCTGGCTTTTTCCCCATCTTCTTTCAAAAAATGCTCTCTTGGAGCTGCACAGAGCCCTGTTAAAAAGGTCCTGCCCGTACCTGTAATGCCACCTCTGAATGCTGGTTATTCCTCATGTGTTCCCAGAGACACTTCTTGCCCAAAGGAGTTCATATTTACATTGAAAGAGTGACATAAACTGAGAGAAAATAAGGATTATTGTCTCTGTTGTCTAGATGAAGGAATCAAAGCAGGGAGATGAAGAGATTTGCCTACGGCCACGGGGAGTTGAGGAGCTGCCTGTGCTCACCAATGCCAATAATTATTTAGCAATCAGAGTATCAGCAGATAGCAAGAGGAACACTGTTCAGATCCAGGATCTTGCTGCTCTGGTGGTACTCCAAGAACCTCTCTGACCTTCACTGCCCTGACAAGAGGACTTCAGCACAGAGGAGCACAAGCTCCTTGGGGTGGGAGGCTGCTCAGAGAGTTTTCCCTCACTGGGAAGAAAAGAACAGCCCTGTTTGAGCACCCAGACCAAGAAAAAGCCAGATTTCCCACGGGACCCAGAGCCAGTTGTTCCAAAAGCACCGTCAGTTGGAAATACTCAAACCAAGGTCCAAGATCCAGCTCAACCCCCACTCCAACTGGGCTCTCTGCAAATTCTTGCCTGTGCCCTGTCTGGCTGAAGACAGGGACACCTTTATATATCCAAAAGCTGTGGAAAGGTTCAACCTATCCAGGTTGTGACTCCTCCTGAACTCTGCAAAACAGGGACAGCCCTATCGCCTCCCTAGCATTTCACAACTCCATGACCTGGGATGGAAAGCTCCTCCCTGACTCCCCTGCCTCTGGGAGAACCACCATGTTGTGGTTTGTCACCTTCCTGATGACAGGGAAGTTTAAAAAACGGGATTTGTAAAATTTTTTGTTTATTCCCACCCAACATCTGGCTTCTCCAAAAGCTTCCAGTGGCCAAACATGAGGGACTGGTGCGACAGCCAGCAGGGATGGCAGCCTGCTCCAGCTGGGTGCTGAATGAGCAGGGCTAATTCCACTCCTGCCAGGATACTTCCAATAAATTTGGAGATAAACACAACCATCATATGCAGTTATTTTCACACTGCCAAGTACCCTTGGCCAACACTGTTCTGCTCACTTCTGACACAGTTGCACTTCATTCCCCTAAGCCACTGATAGGACAGTCAGAGGGGATGAAGAGAAATCCCAAGGTGCAGCATCCCTCTGCTCACTCCTCTCTGGGAAGCTGACATAAAGGGATCCATCCCACTTGCCAAACAGTTAAAAAGAAAACAGCCCAGCACAGCACATCAAAACTGCACTTTAATTAACTTGGGATTGTTTTCCCTCTCCCCCTCTCGCCTTTTTTTATTCCTTTTCTTCTCCGTCTCCTGGCATCAAGAACCAAATTGAGATGCAGGTGAATTCATTTTCATAAACTATCAGTTTCCATCAAATCTATCTAATCCATCTCTCTCTACAAAATCCCTTAAGCAGAAGATCTCGCTCCCACTCTGCCTTCCCCAGCTGTGTAAGCCAAGCAGAGCCGGCAGAAATACCAAGCGTGGGTGGCACTACAAGTTCCCAGCTCTCTCTAGATGTGAATATCACTGAGCTTACACGTCCCCGCCGTTCCCTCTAAAACATATGGCTTTAATGTAGCACCAGTCACTTCCCATCAAGATCAAAGTTTAAATATATCTGCGGACCGGGACGGGCAAAGGAGGTGCTGCTTGTGGGTCCAGAGTGAGGGGCTGAGCTGAGATGGAGAGGGGATGAGCCACAGCTGGAGCACAGCTGTAGGGAGAAACCAGGGATGAATAGAGAGACTGGGGTTTGGGAAGGGGGTTGAGCCAGGAATACACATCCCTCAGTCCCTGTCCCTCCACAGATATGGCACAACATCACAAAATGCCTTCATCCAACTGGAACATCCAGGGCAGCTGATGCAGACAACATTCTCCAGCTCTGAAACCACTATGATGCCTTAAGTTTGAGCTTTCATGCTTTTCACATTCTGTGCTGCCCAGAGGTGCAGCTCTGAGCTCACAGTCAGTTCTGCACAGAGCAGGGACACAAAACAAATCCTTTTCCTGCTGCACACCAAGGACAACTTTCAGGCTCAAAAGCACAACCAAGGGTGGCTGAAGGGAGGAACGAGAAGGATGAGACCTCACAACCTGAAGCTGTAATTGGGCAATTAAACCCCAATATGCAAATGGACCAAAACTTATAAAAATAAGTTTGACTTATGACCAGTCATCCATTTTGCGCCCATTTTGGGTCCACCTTGGGTACAGCCCTTGCCAGGCTCTTTTCCTGCCCAAGGTGTATCCTAAAGGCTTTTCAAGAAATACCCACTTTACTCTCCAGCTCTGTCCAGTCTCTGTTTCAGGTCAGCCCTCTCAAAGCATCACCTAAAAAAACTGACTATCCACAGCTTGAGCAGGGCAGAAAGTCAGCCAGCCCTGCCTTGAATGTCACACTGGCTTTTCCACAAACTCTGCTTTGAACCTCTACCCCCAGGGACTCAGCCTGCCAGGCACAGTGATGGCAGTGGGCAGGATTAGGGCTGGGGAGGCAGAAGAGGAGGCAGGAGGAGATATTGCATTTCTTTCAGCATCGCCCAAAAGTGTTTATCAGGACCACACACAAAGGTATTGGCTGCAGATTGAATGCATCTCATGGCAAGTGTTTCCCAAAGCCACTGGGAGCTGGAGGGCTCATCAGAGAATCTTAATTGGTTTTCTCTTTAAAAACTCCAAATGCATAAATTAAAGCAATATAATAAACTCCTGCCTGTTTGTTGTTATTAATAATACCAACACAGCAAGACAACACTGCAAAGAAACTTTCTCCAAATTCTCTCTCCCAAGATGGAGCAGCCAGGAGTGGAGAAAGGCTCTGGCTACCCAGGGCAAAGGGGGACCTGGAGAAAAGAGAAGATCCTGACTGCTGGGATAACGTCCTGGGGGTGCTACAACCTCCTTTTTGGTGGGGTTCATGTCTTGCTCCTGCCAGCCAGGTCTATTTATGCTCATCTTTCATCTCCCTCTCTCCTTTTATTTCCTCTCCAGTGCAGGCACTTGCTCTCATGAACTCGGTTTCTCTCCACCTTGTGGATGGCTCTGCCCTTTCATCCCATCCTCCAGAGGCCCCGGCAAAGCTCAAAGTCTCACCCTGGACCAGGCAAAGCAAACATCAAAGCAAGGAGCTGATGGGGGTCTGATGTCCATCAGCCTGGCAACTCCCAGGCTGCCCCAAGGCCACGCCAGCTCCCATGGGTGATGAATCTTGGTGGGATCAAGCAGATGGAAGGTGGGCAGTGGAACTCCAAGACCTGGCATTCAGCTGAGATCCAAAACTACAACAGCAAGTCCAGTTCCCCTACTTCTGGTGAAGTTTTCCCCTGATATATTTGTTTCACCTCAACAATCACAGAATCCCAGAATCGTGTATGTTGGAAGGGACCTTAAAGAACATTTAGTTCCACCCCCTGCCATGGGCAGGGACACCTTCCACGAAACCAGAACACCATTCAGCCTGTCCTTGAAAGTACCAGACTTTATCTCAGTAAAGTCCTTGGTGAATTAATCTCCTTTTGAAGTGCTCACTGATTCTATTTCCCAAGTTATGAGACCAGAATTCAATGGGTGAACAGAGAAAAAGAGCCAGTCCCCTGCACACACAGCCACATTTAAAAAAGAAAACACAAACGAAAACAGACCTTGCTCCTTTTGTTTTTCTCTTTATTCCTCCCCAAAAGTAGGTTATTTATATTTTAATTAAAGCGAGCACAATGTAACTCCATGAGTTTGGCTGCTGAGTGTTGTCTGAGCTCTGGCTGGAAGATAAACAGGTTCAAATACTCTCAGTGTGGCCCTTTTCTGGGAAGCACAGGGATCACGCTCACAATTAATCTTAAACCATCACAAGATGATGCCCATTAGTGGGGAGAGAAGGGGTGTTAATGAGATGAAGTGTGAGAATGGGGGGGAAATGAATAAAAGCAACAGCATGAATAGCACATGAGAGGCAAATGAAATAATTACTCCATTCACCATTGTTACAACAACACAATAAATTTAATGCAATTTCTAAAGGCCAACCAGTTTTCTTTCTTACTTGCTGCTTCTTTTTTCACCCCCCCTTTTTTTTTAAGTTCCTTTTTACAGTTTCAGAATTATGCTTTAATTAGCATAACATTTAAATTAGCGAATAGAATCTTAATTAGCTGAGGAAATAGACTTTTGTTGGAGTGGTTGCTAAAACAAATAAATCCTCTTCCTCTTTCAAGAGCCATTTGCTTATGGCACATTTAATAGCCTAGTGTACCATAAACAATTTGAGACAAGGATAAGTAATTAAATTAGAAAACATGCCGACAGAAGTAGCCCAGCCTGGCCTTCTGGAGCTACAAGGAGATAATGCAAACCTCCCTTCAGGAGGGAAAAGTGGCCATGCTGGGATGTTCAGTTTTTGTTTGCAGAATTCCACTTGCCCAATGTTTTGGGTTGAACATTGGAGCCTCAGGGATGATTGAGCCCTGACTGAAGGAGGGCTCCCATGGGAATGCAAGGAAAAGGTTGCAGAAAATTCATCCAGAAAGACAAACCCATAAAGGATGTTTTGCCTTGGAGAAAGGGAAAGCCCACAGTGGTGAAAGTCTGGGATGAGTGGGATATGAGCCACAGGTTACAATGCCAAGGGAATTCCCCTCCAGAAATTCTTTCAGCTGCTGCATTTCAGGTTCATTCACCACAACAGGAGACACAGGTCAGGGACCATCTTCTGGGTGTTGCTCTAACTTTGCTCCCAGCCTGATCCCTCTCTTCTGGGTAGGAAACATCTTCCCCAGCTTTAGCCTCAGCATGGTTGGAGAGGGACCAGAACCTGGACAAGGTTCTCAGCTCACCTGTCCTGAAATTCAATTCCATGAAAAATGCCCTCATCAGGCAGCTCTTCTCTCTCTCTGTGCCAAGAGATTGTCAAGTCAGGCAGCTCAGGCTGCAACCTCCATGTTCTGTCTCACTCACATGATAAATTTTTTCCATCCCTAAACAGGCAGGATTCTTTTGTTAATATTTAGGCGTGAGATTTGTGAATGAAACAGTAGAAACAGCACCACCCAACATTTCCACACGAACCCTTGAGAGGACACTGTTCCAGGTCCTCATGTGCACAGGCAAGGTGCACAGCAGTTACTTAATAACCTGAATAGTCTCAGGATGCAACAAAAATAAGAGTCTTAAGCCTCCTGCACTCTCAGCTTTAAGGGATGAGCAGGGATATTGTCAGCCAAGTGAGGTGGGGAAACAGCAAAACCCAGGGGAGGATGTATTTGTAGATCTTCTCTGCCTTGCAGAGGATTGTGACAACCATCATCACATCCAGGGCACCTTCCAGCTGATGAGCAAATCCTTGGATGGCCCTGGGAGGCCTCTCCCTGCTGTCCCTCCTCTCCAACACAACCCTGGCAGCTGAAGATGGAGCTTTTCCAGCAGCAGGGCTGCTCCATCCCGCTCCGGCCAGGCAACTGCAGAGAGCAATAAAAGTTTAATGGCTCCCAGTGGGTCGATTCCAAAAGAATGAAAACGCTATAAATCCAGCATAGTGCTTATGTGGAGCTTAAAAACAAACTGCTCCAATCACACTTAGCGAAGGCGTCCAGTCTTCACAGAAGACAGGGATGAAAAGGAAAGATTTAACCTTAGCCATGCCTTGGGCAGAATTCAGGTTGGGCAGAAAAAACAGTTTGGCCTCAGTGGGAAGATTTTCCTGGCTTTATTTTTATTTAGTGTGATGTAAATCCTTGTGTGTGCATCCCTGCCACAAAGGCTTACACTCCCAGGCATCACTAGGGCCTTTAAAAAAGGCTTTTAAAAGCCTTGCTCCATGATGGTTCCCCATGCAAAACTATTCTGCACCCCTGCCTCATTCCTCCTCTCTGTGCATTGTAACAGCCAAAAATTTTCAATAAGAGCCTCTCTCAAGGAAAATGCTCCATCACAGGCCTAATACATTCCTGGCCACCACTCTCTTTCCATCTTATTTCCCTTTGTTCCCTGCTTCACTACACAGCTGTGGGCTCTGGAGCTTCTTGGGAGGATGGGAAAAGCTGTGTGTAATCCCATCTCTCACAACAAAAATGCCTTCAGAGCTGCACCTGTCCCAAGGTGCAGCACAGCCCCATCCTGTGTCCACCTGATCCGTGGTGCTGATGATCCCAGGGGTGGGGATGGCTGCAAATAACAATTAACCTCTGCTGTCCCCTGAGGAAAAGTTGATCAGCAAAGAGGAGCCAAATCCTGGCTTTTTCCACCCGTGTTCTCTTTTTCCAGAAGCAGTGGCACTGCCGTCCTCTGGGTTCTTGTGTTTCTCACTCCTCACAAGCTGCTCTGCCCTCAGCAAAAAGAGCTGTTAGGGAGGCTGAGAAGAGCAGCATTTCACAAGAACACTGACACTCATCTTCTCCTGACCTCAGTGGCCAGGAAAACCCACACCCCAGGCAACAAAACCACCCCAAACCAATTGAACATTATCCAGAGAAATCACATTCTTTCCCATTTGAAAATAGGTCATGACCCAATCCTCATTTCCTGTTTCTTACCCATCCATTATCAACTTTCACAGCAGAGTCATAGAATTGTTTAAGTTGGGAAACATCTCCTAAGATCATCCAGCCCAACCTTTGATTCCAGCCAAACCAACCCTCACAGCTAAATCCCAGGAAACACCTTGCTCTGCCTCTAGTGGAATGTTGATAAATCAAGTGATCTTTGTTTCTAATTCCTGTAAGGACTTCTTAAATATAAAGAGGATGTTTTGGTACTGCTGGGATAAGGATACCCAGCCTAAGGACAGGCTACCCTCCAGCATCTCCCATCCACAGCTTCTCTGTGGGAACCCCAGCACCTACAGACCAGTAATTCCCCATTTTTAATTTAAAAAAACCTGATTAATATTTTAACCCATCACTTCTAAAGTCCAGAAAGCTGCTGAAACACCACAGCTGGAACATTGCACCACGTAAATATCCCTCTGCCAGGAGACAGAGGCACCGAGTCTAATTACTAAAATTGCATCTACACTCACAGAAGCTGAGCTGGCTTAAAGCAAGCTATGCCCTCATCCCGAATAGCACTTTTTATGGATGTACTTATACACATAGACAAGAAAAAAACAACAAAACCAAACAACCCACCAGAAAAAGAGGTTTTCTACCTTGATGGTTTTCCACCTTAACAGTTTTTCACCTTCCAAGGATTGTTTTGATTCCTCCCCACAATTTCTCAGGCCAGTGTGAGAAAACTATGTGGCTTGATTTCCCACAGACTCTGTGCTGCTGCCTGATTTCTCACATTCAGCATCCACAGCAGCCAAATTATGTATTACAACTACTAAACTCTTCTCCATAGGATACTTCTAGCCCTTCCCTGCTTTGTTGAGGGCAGGGGATGCTCAGGACACAGGTCAGCATGAGGATACGGGATAGGATTGGATTTGCAGCAGTGCCAAACACTTGGAGCTGGAGGGACAAAGTGTCTGATGGAGACCAAAGCAAAACCCCACCCAATTCCTTCACTCCTTTCACAGCATTGGCGATTTTTTTCATTTTTTAAAAAATACATTTCAGCCCTCCGGAACTCAGACACCCCAAAATGGCCCAGCTTCATCCTCTAAGCCATTACTCCAGCAATATTTATAGTTTTCCAAGAACAAACAAAGCCATCACGCCGAAGCCTGCGCGTTAATGGCACAGCCTGGGGATAGATGACTTTGGGGAAATCACTGTGGCGAGCACAGAATGGTGATGGATGGAGCAGGAAAAGGGGGGAAAGGGAAGAAAAACCTGCAGTCTGCAGAAACAGGGGGGCAGTTTGCAGGCTTGAGTAGAGTCACACCTCCTTGCTCCAGTGACAAATCTGCTCCATTAGGCCTATAAACCACACTTTGCCATCACCATGCTGCAGAGAACGGCTTGTGCTCAGTAATGGGCCCCACAAGGCAAATGCAAGCCCAAAACAAACACTTTTCTAAACGCCTCATAACTTTTTTGTTCCACCTGACTGCAGTCAAACCTGAACTCTGACCTTGCTGTTTCTGCCACATGCTTCAAACCTCCAGAAAAAAACCCCAAAAAAACCAACCAAATAAAAACAAAACAAAAAAACCAAAACAAACAAACAAAAAACCCCAAGAAAACAAACAAAAACAACAAAAACAAACAAACAAACCAACACAACAAATTTGATGAGACCCTCAGCTGCATTCCTGGGCTGCACCACCTCACAGTGCAGCCCTCTGACGCTCAGCACAAAGAATTTTCTTTCCTATGTTGTATTTATTTAAGGAAAAGAAAAGGGTTAACACAGAGGTGATGAGAGTCAGGATTCCTCTCCAACCACCCATCTTCAGAGAAGTGATTTCAGGGAACCATGGAAGGGACCTGAGTGGGAAGGGACCCACAGGGATCACCGAGTCCAACTCCTGGCTCTGCAGACACCTCAACAATCCCACCCTGTCCCTGAGACCATTGTCAAAATGCTCCTGGAGCTCTGGCAGCGCATCCCCTGGGGAGCCTAGGCAGTGCCCAGCACCCTCTGGGAGAAGAACCTTTCCCTGATATCCAACCTGACCCTCCCCTGGCACAGCTCCAGCATTCTGTGGGTCCTGTCCCTGGTCACCAGAGAGAAGAGATCTGTGCCTGCCATCCATTGCCCATCACAAGGAAGCTGGAGGCTGCTGTAAGGTCTCCCCTCGTGCCTGATTTCACACAGCCCCAGGGTGCTGACCCTGCTGTGCCTTGCAGGATTAACACATCCCGAGATGCACTGACAGAATGATGCTGCAGGTAAGGGAAAAATGCGATTCCCTCGGACACAAACTCTGACATCCCATCTTAATCCGCAGCTGCAACAGGAACGCTACCCTGGGATCTCACCCCGTGTTATTAAAGCACTCCAGATGGTTTTGATGGGGAAGAGACATTCATTGCGATACCCCAGACACCAAGCTGACATCTCAGCGGCTGCAGGAACATCACAGAGAAAATCGGTTCCCCACCAGAGTGTTTGTGCAGCAAGAGGGAACTCGTGAACTGAAGCAGAAAATCCTCCGCGACTGCTCTAGACTAATAATTGCCCAAACGTCGGGTGGTGGCAAAAAAAAAAAAAAAAAAAAAAAAAAACCACAACCCACAAAGCGATATTTGGCTTTGAAACGAGCCCTGCTCCTCGACCCGGAGGCAGCGCCTGGGCTGGCGCCCCGAGGGGGCGAGTGAGCCGCGGGACACGGTGTCCAGCAACAAATTAAATGCCAACAGAGCCGCCTCGCTCAGCCGGGGCACCCCGCGGGCAGCAGAGATGAGCTGGCTCCGGCTCTCCGGTGTTTGCTCCTCTCCAGTCCCCTCCTGAGCATCCAACCGCGCCGCTTCTCCTCTCATCCCTGCCGCCTTCGCCTCTCTTCCTCTCGGCTTGTGAATCTCGCCCTTCGCAGGGGCTCTACCTTCATTTCCCGCCTTGCTGCAGCGGCGCAGGGGGACAGAGGGACACAGGGACAGAGCCCGAGTGTGCACCGTGGTTATTTACGGGCGCCTCTCCCTCTCTCTCTCAGAATTCCAAAGGAGCAAAGCCAGCCCGAGCCCAGCTCGGACTGGAAAAGCTGCTCGCGTCACCACGATGTCTCTGCTCAGAGGCTGGGCAGGAAAAGCAAAGTGGAAAATGCCTCCAGGGAGGCGCTGCAGGATGCTCCCCACCCCAGGCTGAGGCTGGGTGCTGGGAAGCGTCCACCCCACTTCCCAATGCACTGCCACCCTCCATCCTCACCCTGAAAAGAGAAGTCACGGAATTAGCACATCACAAGTGAGCAGAGAGGCTGGCTGTAAGCAAAGGACACAGGGAAAGCTCCAAGTAGGGACGGGATGAAAAGGCGAACCCGGGCCGGGGGAGCGGGCGGTCACAGCATCCTAACCTTCAATCACCGCCAGGCAGACGCGCTTGGCTGCGAGCAAAATAAAAGCGATCGCTGCGGCCTTTTAAAAAGCAATATAATCTGGGGTGATTACCATACAGAGCGGCATGGAGAGCGCTCGGCACAGCGGGAGACTCGTGAGGAGTTTGGCTGCTCTGCAAAGTGCAGGCTGGTGCTTTTCGAACCGTGCTGGCAGAGCATCCTCCGGCTCACCCACTCCTGGCATTGCTGCCCGGTGCCCTCTCCGGGCACACGCAGCCCTGGAGAGCCGGGGAAGGCTTTCCATAGGTGAAGCTAATGAGGCCGATCATTGGCTGATGCTGCTTGGCAAAACGCTCCGGGTATTCTGCTAATTTGCACCACCAGAGAGTCCTACCCCAGACATCCATGATCATTCTGGGGTTTGGACACGCTTGCTGGCTTTGGTTCCCCCTCCTCCACACGCTGGACTGTTTCCCCCTCTGCATCAGTGAGACTGGAGCTGGTCCCTCCTGCCAGCTCGTGCCAGCACAGATGATGGCACAAACTGTACAAAGGGAGGAAAAATAATAACCAGGACCAAACCACTTGGCAGAGCAGTGCCAGAGGCATATTCTGTCCCTGTCCATCACATGGTATATGAACAAGAATATTTTAGGAGATCACTCGTGTGTGTCGGACAAGGAGATACTTTCTGGCTAAGAAACCCTGCTTGGAAGGAGGTAAGGACATCACTTGAAGAGGCACCTGGGCATTAAATGGCAGTGTTTGGGTGAAATGAAGTTCATCTCCAGCCAAGAGCTCCTATTTGAGCCAAGCACTCCCAAGGTATCCACCTGCTGTGAAACCTTCTCAACCACTGAGGTTTTGCCAAACCCAAGGCCATCAGAAATAACCCTGATTTGTGATGCTTTTGCAATGATAATAATGCAAGTCACACTTCTGGAAAAAATCTGCCCCTCTTCACACAAGATATATCCCTCTTTTAAGAAGATCTGGGGCTTGGAGGGCTCCATGCTCAAACAAAGAGCTCTAAACACAACAATGCCCTTAGGTGAGACCCCATCCCATCACCTGGCAATCAGGTATCAGGTATCCAGCAGAGAGGCCAAACCTTCATTTCTGGGGTGCTCTCCCTCCCACTACTGCCAAAATGAAGACTAATGATGATGGTCCCACCCATCCACACTGTACAAGAGCATCTTCTCCTTGAAGGGCAACAACACAAAGAGAGAACAAGCCCATTTAAAACTCTGCTTTCTCTGCAAGTCAAGCCCACGTCTGACCTGGCAGTGAGAGAACAGCTCAAGTGATGATAAGGAAAACAGCAGATCAGGCAAATTTAGTCAGACTGGATTATGGGAGACCAGCAGTCTCCAGGTTCTCCACAGAAGAAGTATAGTCAGGAGTCTGCGGTGAGCTGCTCCAACGAGAGGCAATAATTGAATTTGTTTTCATTTAATTTGAAGGACCTTTAATTAAAAGCCAAGCCTGTGTGTGCAGAGAGATAAAGCCGAGCACGTGGAGAGCGGGGGTAATTTGGGTGCTGAATGCAATAATTAATTGTAAACGTGGAGGTCAGGAGCCGGGCTCTATCTCCCTGCAATCAGCGCGCAGCGCTGGCCGGCCGAACGGAATGGGCTCGCCAGCGCCGGAAACGCTTAAGTGATTTTTGAAGCCTTAATGGCAATTACAGAGCAGCGAGGAGGTTAATTTGCAGAGTTCATTAATCAGAGAAATAAACACGTCAGCGATCGCCACGGAGAGGGGAAGCAGAGGAGCCTGCCTTGGAGATGGAGAAGGCCGACCTCGGCACCAGGGCTCACCAGGGACTGGGGATGGGGTTTGCTTCCTCATCTTGGGGTTAACCCCGGCTTTTCACAGTAACCACAAGCTGTGAAACCCTTGGCTGCTCACCCCGGGGCTCCTGCTAACCAGAGCTAAATATTCCCCAGCTCCACGAGGTGTTAACTGGATAACAAGACCACGTCGCTCTCCAGCTGGTAGCTCCAGACCTCTCAGTCCTGCTACTCCCCTGCAATCTCAGCTTCTCATGCATTGAGACTTTATTACTATTGCTGAAAAGCTCCTCAGCTTCTCAATAAACTTGGCCACCACCTCTGAAGTGACAACAGTCACCCTCAAATTAAGAACTCACCCCACTGCCAGGAGATTTAAAGCCCGGCCCTCCCCAAGCATCCTTTCTTCAAATCTTGGAAAAATGGAGCATTAACACAGCACCTTCCATGTTATGTCAGGACACAGAGTGTCCATTAAGGGAAAACACTTAGAAATAAAGAAAATAGCTTGAATCCTAATAGGCATTAGTGAAGTTAAGAGATGTGTGTCTTCCCAGACACACATTGTGAGACAAGAGTGGTGCACCATGGAGGAAATATCTCGGCAGTGAGAAGCTGCAGCAGGCCAGGAAGGGGCAAGGAGTCAGGGGTATCTCTGCTGCCTCACACAGCTCAGACAAAATGGAATTTTGCAGTGGGAGGAAAACCACTACAAGGAGTGAAGGGGGCTGAAATCCCCCCGGGCTGAGCAGCAGGAGAGCTTCAGCAGAATACTGGGATAAAAGCAGAGCAAGTCAAGGCTGGAGACCTCCAACAGCTCCCTGTATTCCTGGTGATCTACTGATTTTCCTTCCCTTTCAGTCTAAGAAGAATAGGATGAGGCTTTAGGGAGGAGCTCCACACTCTCAGGTGACTGGTTCTGGAGGAGCTGGGTGGCCCCTTCCCAGGCTGGTGGCTCCTCCTGTCCCTGCCGCTGTGGGACCAGCAGGAAGAGGATGCACACAGATGGAAAGATGTTTCAGGGAGTGCAGCACCAAGAGCTTTTTCTCAGGCTGGTAATTGCTCCCTGGAGAAAGGCTGTACATTGCATCAATTTATTTTTTCCACTCCTTCTTTCCTTCCCTACAGATTATTTCAGGAACTGGTTTCTGATGCTTTTTGAGATATACCTGCATGGAAGACCCGTGCTTTCAAGGCAATGGACAAAAAGGCTCCATACCCAGCACAGATAGGTCTTGCCTTGCTGATCCATTTGTCCTAGAACAATTAACATGAGCCAATTAGTCCAGCCATTGCCTTGTCTCTTCTGCCTCTTCAGGCACTGTTATCCTGGGGACCTCCATATGGAAAAGGAGTTTTAAACACCTCAACAGACTTCAGGGATTTGTTTTTATAGGAGCAGCTGTGTTCTTCAAAATATTGAAGAGTATCTATGACATCAAGCAGAGTGCCAAGCTGAGCACCTGGAGCAAGATAATCCCACTGACTGGAACAGGCTGGGAGGGGATGAGCTGAGCAGGAGAGCTGCTGAGAAGGACCTGGGGGTTGTGTACAGGATGAAGAAGATGAGCCACTGCTATGAACAAAGCAAAGAACCAGCCCCCAACTGCAGGAGATCCAAGGAAGCTGCCACTCCCCGCTAACTGGACCAAGGAGAAATGAATAAGCAGCACACAAGTGTTCCCTGTGACTTTGTCCCTCTGTCCCTGTGACCAGGTTCACCTCCTGCCCTTCTGAACACTGCAGAGAGTCCATCCTGTTACTGAAGGGCAGCTCAAGCCATCTCCTCCACGCTCATCTCCTCCTCTCCGCTGCTCCCACTAACCCCAAGGCTGGGGACCAGCCAGGATCTTTAACGTTAACTTTTCTGCCTGCTGGGACTGTGTGTAATTAAACATTTTAATTAAAATCTACAAGAGTGATTACCCTGTCATCCTCTGAAGGGAAGGCTAATCACAGCCCTTTATCCAGTCCAGCGAGTGGCCCAAGGACGTGACACTGGGCAGAAGTTTTGGGTGGCAGCAGAAGTGTCTGTAAGGAGCCAGGTCTTCACCTGCACCTGAGCAGAGCCAGAACCTGGCATGGACCCAAAACCTGAACATGTGGAAGCTTGGATGTGGAGACAGAAGAATGCAAACCACCCAGGGAAGCGCATCACTCGCTGCATCTCATTCCTTCAAAGGATTTAGACCTTTGGAAAGCCCTTCAAGAACTGTTTTCACACCACAAGCAGCCTCCATGTCATTGAGGCTGGTGGTGCACACCCAGTCCACCTTGCTCCAGCTCCATCCACCCTCCCTGCTCCTCCATAGCCTTTTCCTGCTGCCTCTCCCACTCCCTGGCCAAGAGCCCGAGGGGTTGTGGAGGCTCAGAGCATCTTCAGAGCACTCACCCTGATTGCAAGTGAAGTGTTTCAGCAGCATTTCAAAAGTTTTCTCCCCCAATGCCCATCAAGAACAAACAAAGTATTTGCTGTTGTTGGAGTAAAAAATTCATCAAAATAAAATAAAATAAAGTCAGGAGCAGAAATGCACACATCTACATTTGACTAAGTGGGGAGAGAACACACTTGGAAACTTTTTGATCAGAGCAGAGAGCCTCAAATCCTGACAGAGAAAATGTATTCATAATTTATTAAAAATAATTTATAATTTATTTTAAAATTCATCAGATTCCTCTTTTTTTTTTTTTTTTCTTTTTGCCTCCCTTCTGACAAACAAGATTTCCTGTAATTCCCGAGCAGGGCAACTGATGGGGACAATATTGCTGAAGGCTTCTTTGCTTTCAGAGATTGGGAACATAAAAAGACAGAGCAGCAGTGCCAGAGACATCCCTGACCAGCACCCCTGCTCTCCTAACCTCTCCCAGGGATGCTGCTGCATCTCAGAGCCTCTCTCTCCACTTCAGGAGCTTCACAGACTTAAAATAGGAGCCCGTCACCCTCCCTGGCTGCTGCTGGGTTCCACCACCTCACCAGGCTTCATCCAGGGTTCAACCCTGGCTCTGACAGGTGAAAAAAAAAGCAGCCAGGGCACAACACTGCAGCTCAGATCCCTCCTGCTGGACTCCTTATCCAGGAAGATTATGAGGTTTACTGCTGCTTCTCCATTATCCTAAATAAAGCAGCCTTTCAAAATTGCTTCAGACATATTAGATCATGTACTTTTTACACTTCCAGAGACACTGGTTATAATATCTTTTTAACAACACTGGGCAGAATCTATTTTCTTCTTCCACTGAGCTGAAAAATACTGTTTTCTCAAGGAAGAAGAAAAAGGAGGAGGAAAAAAAAAAAAAGCTATTGATTTTGTTTAGGGTCAGAATAAAATATCATTGGAGTGGGTGTTGAAATCCTCAGCCACAAATTACTTCCAAAGTGACAGTTTGGGCTGTGAAGATTTTTCTTGTGAAATAAAACAAAACAAATGAAACATTGTGTTCTTCCTCTCTGTGTGCACGTTTGAGGTTTCCACCGGCTCCAGCTGGTTCCTGCTGGGTATATTTAGCGTTTCAATCTATTCTCTTCCCATTCCCATCCCTGCTGGAGCTGTTGCACGGCCAGCACCAAACCCTGCTGCCCAGATGGAGGGAGGCAGAGAGAAATGCTGTGGGTGGGATGTGGAGGGACAAGTCCCAAAGCCACAAGGAGAGGAGATGTTGTCCTCTCCGATGCCAGGGAATGCTGTCAGCTCTCCCTTCTCCCTCCCTCCTGCCCCTCTGCCATGCAGGAATGAGGACTGTACCCAGCATGCCATGATTCAGCATCCCCCTGGCCAGGACTGGCTCCTCTCATGCTGCTTTTGAAATCAAAAACACTCCCAGGAACCTCCAAACCCTGGAGCTCTCAGGCAGGTTTCACTTCTCCAAAGAGTCAGCAAATTAACCCCCATTTATATGCACAACCCACTTCCCTCTAATCTATCCATCTATCTCTGCTCTCTGCTGGTACAAGAGATGAGTATTGGCTTTAAATACAATAATTTCTTTATAAATAAAGAACAGGCAACACTTGTGAAAGGGAAACCAGATGTCTACCTCGGGCTTCTGTGCTTTCTGCTCCTCAGCATTGTGTGCGGAAGATGGGAACACGCCACCGGAATGAAGAGATCTGCAGGTCCCTACCTCCCACTCTCAATTTTTATTTTATTTATTTAGATTTATGCAAATGCAAAAAAAGAGGTCACCTACCCATATGCTCTCAATGCCCTTGATGTAACTTTAAAATGCATCATGAAAATGCCCTGTACATTGCAGTATAATTCAGTACCACACACCAGCAGGTAAGAGAAAAGCCAAAATCTCCCCCTGCTGCAAACAGACACATTCCCACCCTGGCAGCACCTGCACGCACACCGATTTTAACTTCCATCAGCTCTTCCCTTCCCCACCACCTTCTGTTTAGGGCAGCCACAGCCTTTCCCCCCACACATCTGCTTCTCTGCTCAGTATCTGTCCCCCACTGGTCTCTCCATGTCCCACGTCACCATCCAGGGAGCCACTCCTGCCATCCCATTCCACAGCCAAAGGGACTGTCCCAACCTTTCCACAAGACCAGGAGCTCCTGTTCTTCTCCACCCTTCTGAGCATGGTGGGTTCAGAAACTTCTTGGTAGCGGGAGAAGGAAGAAAAATGCTGCAAAAACATCAAAAAACTCATTCCCAAGTGTGTCCTTGTGGCACTACCAGACTGGGCTGATGGAGCCACCCTGTTCCAGGCAGGGCAAGATATTCCCAAGCACACGGAGGCTTTTGTGGCACCTGGGGAAGGTCTGGACCATGTTCCTGCTTGGGACACCACACCCACTCACACAGCCACACTTGAGCCACCAGCCAGCACAAAACCCAGCAGCATTTTGGACAGGAAAGACCTGCCCGTGATTCAAGCCAGCACAAGGATGTAAATTTTTAATTCCTGAACCTCACAGAGACAACCCTGACCCGGCAGCAGCACTCCCACTGCTGGCTCCTGCCTTGAGGATGCCACGGGATTTCTCCACAGCAACTCTTCACGGTTCCCGGCCATCCTCCCTGGGGAACATGCACAAAGAGAGAACTAATGAGTCTATTAGACTTAATTAAGCTAATGTGAAATTATTTACTTAATCTGGGAAGATCTTATGATGGCAAGAAATCCCCATGGATAAAAGCTTCCAGCTGCCTTGCGCGGATGGGCAGAGGCTGTGGAGATGCTCGACCACAGGGCATGGGGACAATGTGGGGAGGGGGCTCAGCCACCACCACAGCCCAAAGCACCTGGCTCTTGCATGGCATTCCAGCATCACCAGGACAACCAGCCAGGAAGCCCCATCAGTATTTCACCTTCATTTTCCAAGTGCACCTCTCTCCCTTGCCAGGAAACCCATCCAAGGCTGGCAGCTGGGAGGGACAAGTTTTCAGGAGTGGTTGGCCCCCGTTCCTCATTCCACAGCTCCTGCAGCCAGGCTATGCCTCAGTGTGGAGCAGGAGCACCCAGTAAAGGGGATTTTGCCTCGTGCATTTTCCTGGCTATTTTTTTTTTTTCCCCTCCCTTAATGTAGAAAAGCTTAATGCTCGCTTTGAATTCCTAATACGACTGAGTTCTTTTTGCCACTTATTTTGTTTTGTCATGCACTACATACAATTACACATCTCTAATCCGCAAATCCTCCCCTGATGCTGCAGCACGTGCCAAGCCTTTCCTTTCCACGGCTGCTGCATTAAAATCCTTTGGAGACGAGTTGACATCACGGGATGCCCTGGCATCACCCACAGCCATGATTCTCCAGGTATGGAAGTATCTGATCCCCAAGGATTGCTGTTAAAAATGCCCCACCCTGCCCAAAGAGAGGGTCTCCAGCCCTGGCAGTGCAGCCAGGAGCCCTTGCTTGGACTAAATCCCAGAGGAGGAGCCCCCTCCATCCTGGCTAAAGGAGCTCGGCTCAGCATCTCTGAGACAGAAATCACATTTTGTAAATCTCCCACAGTGAATCAACTCCCCAGTCAGATATGAGCTCAGCAAAAAACTGGCAGGCAAATGATCTCATTAATAATCAGCACTATCAGGAGTTTCTGCTTCTCTCAGGCAGCCAAACAGGCGAGAATTTATCTGGGAATGGGAGCACAGCTACCTGGAACACAAAGTAATTATTGCCCCAAGGTCAGACAGTGGCAGCCCTGCTGGCAGGCTCATAAGTCAGGCCACCTGCAAAGGGGACACAAAAGTTTTGGTGGTCCCTTACAATGCCTGGGCTTGTTCAGACCCAGGTTCCTCATCCACAGGAGTGGCCCCTCCACCAAACCCAGGGAAAGAGGAGCTAAAAGCGCCCCCAAGCACATAAACCATAGTGTGAGCTCTCACCTGTGGGCATCAACCCCTCAACCAAGCCCTGGAGAGGACCAAAGGCCTCCCTTCCATCCCTGCTGTGACACCCAGAGCATTTCAGTGAGGTATCAATGAGATTTCAGTGAGGAATCAATGAGACTGCAGTGAGATATCAATGGGATTTAACTGAGATTTCAATGAGACTTCGGTAAGAAATCAATGAGATTTCAGTGAGATATCAATGTGATTTCAGTATGTATTAATGAGATTTCAATGAGGTATCAACGTGGTTTCAGTGAGGCATCAATGAGATTTCAGTGAGGCATCAATGAAATTTAAGTGAGATTTCAGTGAGATATCAATGAGATTTCAGTGATGTATCAATGAGATTTCAGTGAGATATCAATGAGATTTCAGTGAGGTATCGAGATTTCAGTGAGATATCAATGCAATTTCAGTGAGGTATCAATGAGATTTCAGTGAGATTTCAGTGAGGCATCAATGAGATTTCAGTGAAATATCAATGGGATTTCAGTGAGGAATCAATGAGATATCAATGAAATTTCAGTGAGGAATCAATGAGATTTCAGTGAGATATCAATGAGCAGCAAGGGTACAGACAATTCTGAGAGTTTCCTCCATACAAAAAGCCTCACTGCAGCCTCAGAGCATCTCCTCACCCCGCTCAGGGAAAGAAGGAGTAAGAGAGACATCAATTTCCAGAGCTCTGCTCCAAAATCCAGCCTTCGCCTTTGAAAGCGTAATTTATTCAAGCTGCTTTATTATTGCAGAGCCCAGCATCGACGGGGGATTATGGAGAGGTCACAGCTGGAGCAATAACAATAATAAGAAAAAATAGTGAAGTCGGGAGAGCACCTTGGGTGAGTTCACCGTGCAGCAGGGACTCACTTTTTTTTGTTGGAAAGTACAGGAAGAACATCCCACATGCCACCAACTTAACACAAAATTGGCATCCAACAAATCTTTGGGGGAGCAACAGGGATGGGGGCTTCACACCCCCTCTGTTTGTGAACCCAATTAGGCATATGTTGAGGAAAGGGTGTATGTATATTAGATTTTAATTAAGCAGTGTTAATTATAATCTATGAGATGTGCTTACTGCTTATCTGATAATTATGAGAAAGCCAATTTGGCTGCTGGCTTGTGACTAATTAAGTGGAATTAGTAATGATAATTATAGATTTAATTTTTGTTTGCCTTTATTGGCAATGGGGGGGAAAGTGGCTTCCAGGGCTGGGTAGGGCAGGGATGGGACAAGTCATGAGGAGAGGTCACCACGCCAGGAATTTGGTCCACAGAATGGGGATTTGCACAGGACTTCCCAGAAAAGGGGGATTTTTAGTGTAAAAAACCAAACAATCTGGCATTAAAAAAGAGTTTTGCAGGAAATGCTGAGGGGAACAAAGTTCTCCTAAAAAGCAGCAGTTTTGTGGAAGATTAGGCTGGGTTTTGTCAGCTCATTGCACAGCTAGCCAGAGGTTTTTTTAAAAAAAAAAAATTGAAATCTTGGGCAATTCAAGGAGTTTGACTTATCCAGCCCACAGGGGGAAATTCCCTGAGAATCTCACCCTTTCCTCCCACACCCACCATGACCCTGACTCCTGTTCTCAAGAAAAAGCAGACTTTTTAGCAGTTTTTTCCCCCACAGTGTAAATTGATAAGGTATAAAATAAAAACCAAAAACTACCCAATCCCTGGGACTGGGACTTGCATATTTTAAACATGCCCACAGGTTGCTCTGCCTGGCTGCAATCCTTG
The DNA here is from genome assembly GCA_013398615.1 of Brachypodius melanocephalos. Lineage (NCBI taxonomy): Eukaryota > Metazoa > Chordata > Aves > Passeriformes > Pycnonotidae > Brachypodius > Brachypodius melanocephalos. Next base: position 357,204 of record VZSR01001113.1, on the reverse strand, counting down.
AAATACTCATTTTCTGCCCTTTCTGAGCATGCCCTGTGCAAAAGAGGCTGCCAAACTGACCCAAAACATAAAAGCAAAGCTTTTGTATGAGGCAAAGAATAAAAACACAGGGTGGAGAAAAAAAGGGAGGGCGGATAAAAAAAATATATATATTGCAGCTGGATTTTTTAAAAGGCCCAGCTAAACTTGCAGCTGCACGGCAGCACGTGGAGCTGTGCAAGCTCAGCTAATGATAATTAAATCTCCTGCTGCAGGGGTGAACAGCAATTTCGCGCTAGGTCTGCTGGCCGGGATGAGAGCTCTCCCGGGAAAAGCCACAGCAGCAGCGCGGGGCCGGAGGGTCAGAGCACGGAGATGCTCTGCTCGCTCGCCAGGCAACACCCGGAGCTGGGGAGGAGGCTCTGCCCGGTTCCTTCCCGAGAACAGCGTCTCGCACCTCCAGCGCCGAGCTAAATAATACATGGCGATCCCGGGGATGAATTCCAGGCGCAGAGCAGGGAATTAAAAAGACAATGCCGGCTGAATGCATTAAGGCAGCAGCCCCGGTGCAGCCGCGCTCATTTGCGAGGCCCCGCTGCACAGGGGGGTCCCCGCTGCGGCACCCCCAGGTCCTCGGCGAGGACGGCAGGGCTGAAAGAGCCTGACCTGACTGTAAAGTGGCTCTTTGCATCCAGAGCCTTTGCATCCAGGCTCTCTCTGCATCCAGTTCCTGGGATGCAGCCTCGGGAAGGGGCTGCGGGAGCGGAGCGCTGCTCTCTGCACGCCCGCGGAGTCCCCAGCATTGACCGAAATAGATTCTTTGCCCAGCTCCAGCTCGGCTAAATTTGGTGCCCAGCCCCTCCCGGATGCAGGGAAGCAGCACAGGCAGATCGCTCGTGTCACATCAGGAACCCTTCGCCGCGGCAGGCAGGGACACAGCGTGCCAGGAGCCGGCTCGCAAGGCTCCGAGGAAGAGGATGGCACGCAGGTGATGCTCCTTGCTGGAGTGAAACAAACCCCAAGTCCTGGACGCCTGTGAGCATTAAAGATTATCTGCCAGACAGGCGCTTGCCCTGACCTCTGTGGTGGCTGGTTTAAAGAGATTAAATGAGAGCAAACTCACAATTTCTATTTTTTTTTCTTTTTTCCATTTCAGCAGCTACTCAAAAATAGGCTTGTTTATAGAGGGAGAAATTCCCCACAAGTCACACACTATCCAGACAAAAAAATATTGCCAGCATCAGCCTGAAGTGACCAAAGCACATGCACAGATGGACAAAATTTGACCTCATTCCTAATGACGTTCAGCATTTGTGCAGCCATGGACATCCCTATAAACTCCCTCCAGGTTTTCCACCTAGGATCCAGTAGCACATCAGGATCCATTATAACAGGGCATCACCCTTAAGTGCATTTGCTGAATCATCCATTCCAGCTCCTGGACTTAATTTCTCTGTAATACATTAAATACCTTCCCTTCCTGTCTTAAAGAGCTGTGAGATGCACTGGGAGAAGCACAAATGGTTTTGGCTCTGACTCGATGCTCAGCTCTGCAAGGGAATTGCTCACTTGGAATTCCCTGGTGAGCAAGAGAGCTAAGAGAGGTCATTGCCCAGCCCTAGAGGGATAAATAATACTCCAGCACCATGCCAGGACCTCCTGTTGAACACTTCCACGTGTAGTTGGCAAAGGATGAATCACTGAGTGGTTACCCACCCCTCTGAAATGAGGAGTAATGGGGTTTTAAGAGAATAATGCTTCATAACACTCGGCATTTTGTTGGATAAGGAAAAAGACAAGGCAGAAGCCAGGAGCTGATAAAAGCTACAGCTTGTAATTCCATTGCACCTTCTCTACTCAATAAATGGGTTTCAGTCAGAGCATCTCTTCCATCCAACCCAAAAAGGACCTGAAGGGTAAGTTGATTGCATTGATCGTGCATGCATTTTCCCGGCAGGGGAACTGGCCCAGTCCCTGGCTGCTCCTGTCCAAAGTACTCCACTTACTTATTATGGGAATATCGCCAGAGACTCCAGGGCCAGGGAGCGGGACGCTACGGGGAATTCATTGCTCTCTGCGTGCTGGGAACATTAAGTGGGAAGGCAGAGCAGGGGGGTATGGCAGCGGCTCAGCTCAGCCTCTTCCCCATCACAGCCCCTGGCAGACAATCACTCCTGCCACTGGTTTTGCCAGCCCCGTGGGATCTTTCCCACGGGACTGTCGTTAACCCTTGTGAGAACAGGAGGGCTCCAGGGGGCAGAGCAGCATGGATGTGTTGAGACAAACCGGCCTCAGGCTGCTCCTGTCCCCCACAGCCCTGTCACCACTCACACCTCACATGTGCATCCTCCAGGCGAGAAACTCTCTCTCCACCCTCCCTCAATCCCTACACCCAGCTGTGGCACTGCTCAGGGATCCAGCCCTGAGCCAAACCATCTCCTCTGCTGCTCCCCAGCTGCCCACCACTGTAGGGTCTGCTGGTGTGACCATGCCCATCCCTAAAACCCTGCCTGTCCTCCCCAGGGAAGAACGTAAATCCTTGGACTTGGTACAAAGCACAAACTCCTCCCAGTAAGATCAGTACCGCCGTTGGGATCCACTGGTTGGAGGGCAGTGCCATCCTAAACCAGCCACAGGGAAAGCTGCTAAAACAAGGGATCTGAGCCCAAATTCAGCATCAAATCCCAAAACTGGAGCAGAAAGCATTGCACAAGCTCTGTGTCCCAGCTCTCATGCCCTTCGCCTGATCGTGTCCCCACTAAGGGCTGGCACGTGTGTCCAGGAGGTGGGAAGGGGACATCCCAGGGCAGCAGCAGCCCCCCTGCTCCACTGCAGGAATGACAGGCAGGGCACAGGGCAGGCTGGCAGCCTCACAGCAGCACTGCCCAGCCCGGGGGGAGATGGGCCGGGGTACCTGGGTTTGCAAATTAACCCCGAGGCAATGCCCTGCCCGCACCGCAGTGCTCCTCCGACAGAGTTGCCCTCACCTCCCCCGGCAGGAGGCTGAGCCGTGCCTTGCCAGAGTGTCTTCGAAGGAGAAGGCTATCAGCTCCAAACAGCCGAGACCTTTAGCTCAAATCCATTAATCCTCTTTATTAAACCCGGGTCACCTCTGAGTCCTGGCAAATTAACCAGCATCTCCCCACTGCAAGTACATCAAGAGGAAACGCGCTGTACAGCGCCTGTAATTTTCATGGACCAGGGCTCTGAGGTCAGAGGGCTTCCCGGGCTCCAGTCTCTGCCTTTGTCAATTTAAAAGGGAACATCGGCTTGCGCTTGTATAAATTACCAGAGAGGCAGAGCAGGGGCCCGGGGTGCCTGCAGGGCGCTCTGCCGGCTCCAGCCGTGCCACTGTCCTCTCCCCAGCCCGGGGACAGGAGCACGGGACAGCGAGGCCAAGAGCACTGAGTCCCCTAGGGGGAAAAATGAGGTGGGGATGTCCTCCAAACAGCTGGGAAGGCAGGGCACCGTGCTTGGCATCCTCCAAGGCTACCTTGGCCACGTGCCTTCTTGCTGCCTCTAATAAATGGCACATCCCTGGTGCCAGCCCAGCTGGGGAGCCACAGAAAGGGAGACTGGAAGGGCTTTGCTCCAGCTCAGAAGTGGGTGGAAAATTGCTCCCTTGTTGCCTAAAACTTCACCATTTGAAATATCTCCCCCTTTCTGCGCTGTCCTGTTGGAGCCACTCTGCTCTGAGTGCTCACCAAGCCAGCACCAAAATGAGAGCGGCTCTGGTTCTGAAGAGCCAAGGACATTTAGCTGGGCTGGGGAAGACCTGGGGCCAAATCCCTTATAAGAACTAATTATACACCCACTAGAAGAGCTACAAAAGAGAAAGCCAGCGCAGACTGGCCTGGGGAAGAAGAACTCTGTGTGGGCTGAGGGATAAGGGCAGCATGGTGATCAGAGGTCACAGCACTCCCTTTCTCAGCTGGGTCTCCTCCTGCTCCTAGAAACAGCATCCTCAAGATGAGAAAGCTTCCCAGAGCCAAGCAAAGAGAGCTCCTGCACTCTGTGAGAGAAGATAACAAAAACCCCATTTTTCATGGGGGAAAAAATTGTGGGAAAATTTCCAAGCAGCTCCTTAAGAGCTGTAAGCATCACATCCATTCCCCTTAGACAACTCCACACCTGACACTTCCCAGCACGCTCTCCATCCGTAGCTTTACCACAGGGCTATAAATCCACTGGCTTTGGCTGGAGTTGCTGTGGTTTTACACCAGCCTAAGCCAGCAGAGACCGAGCTGGGGAACCATGATCCAAGGGCCAGGATGCTCGCCCTTAACTCAGTCCAGCAGCACAAGGAGTTTCCAACCTGGGGTTGAGATGTGGGAAGGATTAACACACAGCACCTCAAATCTCCAAGCCATCAGCTTGTAGCAGCTTTAGTTTTTTATTGAAAACATCACTTCTGGCTGTATTTAATCACGGCAAGGTCATTTCAGTGACAGTTGTCAGCATCCTGGCCAAGGAGCCAGAGGAGCAGAGCCCTGGCCTGCTGGCCAGATAAAAGGAGGAGATGCTGGGTTTCATTTCCTTGTTTTCAATTGAGAGGTGCCCACCTCGGTGCGCAGATTGAGGTGTGGGTGGGCCAGTGTCAGCCCCCCATAGGCAGAGATGGGAAGCTGCTTCTTGCTCTGCTCATCAGGAGCCCCGAGGAGAGAAATTGCATAGTTCTCCCTGCAGCCCTCTGCCCACCTCGAACCAATTTCTGCTCCTTTTAATTCAATTCAGCTCCTCCTGACCCTGGCTGGCTGGAGTTGCAGAGTTTCTCTCAACAGATAGCACCAATTACAAGGTGTGAAAATGGAAGGCTTTCAATTCGGAGAACAAACCCAAGAAACTGGGACTTTATTGAACTGAGAATCAGGGGGTGGGAAGGGGGAGCAGGCAGGGGCATGGGATCAGCAGTATCACCTGTGCTTGCTCTAAAAACCAGATTCTGGGGCTGATCCCTGCGTGAGTGAAGGCATCCCCTGGGGCTGAGGTGGGAATGGCAGGAGAGGGGCAGGTTCAGGTGTGCAGAGCTGATGGCAGCTGGAGATGAAGGATGTGGAACCCAGTGCTGCATCCCTGGCACGCTGCCTTGCTTGTTAGCAGCAACATTCCCCACCAGACTGATTCCAGACCCTCAGGATCAGATCCCACACATCTGACACAAACTGAGTTTGCTTCCCCACAGCAGATCCTGGCTGGATTGACTCTGCAGCATCTGCAGCCCAACCCAGCCACTAGGAACAGCAGCACCTCCCTCCACACCACTCTTGGTGTGACACCACTTTCTGTCCTCCCACAAAGCCAAGAACTTTGTGGGTCAGGCCTCTGGAAACACAAGTGGCAGCACGAGCCTGGTCAGATCTGGGTAGGAGGGCTCTGGCAGGATGGCAGAGCTGCCTCAGCAGTGAGATCAGCACATGGACTGACTCTATAAAAACTGCACAGTACAGCCTGTGATGATCAGAGAGTTCCCAGACAAAAGCAGGAATGTTCAGTTCATGGAAAGGAGGCAGGGATAAGCACTTCCCTGAGCTGAGCTCACTGAAGCTCTTTGCCTAACATGCCCTGATGCTTAAAAAAAAATAATAAAAAGCTGAAGTAAGAAGTCCTAGATGCCAAGGAGAGAAAATGGGGTTATTCTTATGGAAAGAAGAACCACTAAATAGGCTCCCCACCATCTCTGGATGCTTCCAGGTACCTCATGGGCTGTAAGGATGCAAAAAAGCCTCCCCCAGACCTGAAAATTCCCCTCTCTTGTCCTATCTCCACCCAACTGGTCAGACCGTCAGCACAATGCCCATGTGCAAACCAAGTCCAGGGGCTCCCTTTAATCCAGACACTGGAGATTTCTCCAGACTTCTCCCCATCCCTGGAGATGTTTGAAGCCAGGCAACCTGACCTAGTGAAAGATATCCCTGCTCATGGCAAGGATGTGGGGTGAGATGATCTTTAAGGTCCCTTCCAACACAATCCATTCTGTGATTCTATGATTCCCTCCATTGATGAGGAAAACCTCACATAGCAAAGCTCTGCCTCCCAGACCAACACACAAAGAGCAAAGGGATCCTCTCAGTCTGAATTTTGAGCCACTGCCCATCTGGCTGGCACATCTGAGCAGGCTCAGCAACTCCTTGTGGAATCTGAGAACTGGGGGAGGCCACCAAAACAAAGCAGTGGCTCATTCCTGCCTCTCTCCCAAGAGTTCCATGACTTAGAGCAGCTCTGATGCCTTATGTTTGAGCTTGCATGTTTTTCAGGTTCTGTGCTCCTTAGGGGTGTAGTTCTGAGCCTCATATTAAGTGCCACTAAACTCTCTTCACAGAGCAGGGAGACAAAATATTTTTGATTCCTGCTGAAGACCAAGAACAACTATCAGGCCCAAAAACACAAACAGCAGTGGGCTGAAGGGAGGAACAAGAAGGATGAGACCTCATAACCTGAAGATGTAATTGGACAATTAACCCCCAACGTGCAAATGGACCAAAACCTATAAAAATGTAAGATCTTGTGACAGATTACCCATTTTTGTGACCACTTTAAGTCCACCTTGGGTGTAGCCCTGGCCAGACTCAAGGTGTACCCTAAAGAACTTTCAATAAATATCTGGGTTTTTTTCTCTTAGCTCTGTCCAGTCTCTGTGCCAGCTCTGCCCTCCCAAGGCATCAGCTGGGAGCGTGGTTTCCAAGCCAGTGCACGGCCCCTCCTGTGCCTCCAGCCAAGCTGTGGCCGCAGCTCCTCCAGCGCTGCCCATAAATCCCGCAGCCCGGTAAACAGTGGAATTACGGCACCTCGCCATTGCTTAGCTGCCTCTGACACTAATTGCTCTGCCGAGTGTGTGCAACTGGCAACACCTTATTAAAAGTGAAATATATTATACTGTCCACTCATTGGGACTTTATAAAGATAAAGTGTCCCAAGGATACGGAGAGGCTGGCAAAGGCGGCAGCTCCCAGCCTCGGAGCAGCCGGTGGATGCTGCAGCACACACAGCCGAGGCAGGGCAGGCACTGACAGGACAAATGGGTGCTTTCCCTGAAATTCCAAAGAGCATTTCCATCTGGAGACCAAGGGCTGAGTGAAGAGCGTGCTTGAGAATTTTCTCCTCTGTTCATCTCCTCCTTTCAGCTCCGGGATCATCGCTCTCAAACCTCGAGGGAAAGACAGGCAAAGATGCAACGTGAAAGGGCACAGGGATCAATCATGTGTTGCCCTCCTGCCAGCCTGGAGAGGAGCAGAGGGTGCCCGTCAACTCACAAAGTCAGGCTGTGCAGGAATAGGGTAGAAAGCTAGTCTGTCATTTCTTATAAGTGCAGCTAGCAAGCAATCTGTAAGTTCCCACATGAAGCTATTTTGAGAATGGGAAGTTCCTTTAACACAACAATCTATTCTGAGGGTGAAAAGTAAGTGCACCTGTAATAACAAGGGATCTGTCCCATGAGAATCAGTAAAGAAAATATGTAAACAATCCGAGGATAGATTTGATGAACAAGTAAAATACATTTTACTAACCAATAGAATAATTAGCAAGAAAGCTATTAACCCTGTTGTTAATAAGTTGCCCTCGAGGTTTGTAAAAACTGTATAAAAGACAGCATGGGGCCATAATAAGGAACCTTCTGAACTTTTATGGTGTCACTCTATGTGTCATGACTGCCCTAATGACAAGGCTGATCATGAATTCACATTTTCCTACTTCCAGACATCGTTGTCTGAACTGTGGTACAGACTTTCCAGCCAGGACACAAAACTGGGTCATCCAAGTGCAGGGTCAAGAGCCTGGTGATGCTCCAGCTCCCTGCCAGCCCAGTAGAGGGATTTTAGCACCCAATCTATTGATCCGACACTCTTTCTCCTGTGTTTCTCAAGGCAGGAAGCTGAACTCCACTGTTTCACAAGGAAAAACGCACTTCAGATTTGGAGCTATAGCAAGAACACGTCTCTTAAACATGTGTCTCTGCACATGCCTTGGGCAAGTCATTTTCCCTCTTTATTCCTTGGCTCCCCTGTCTACAAAAACAGGTACAATGAAATTTCTCTTCTCCGTGAAGTATTTTAAGATCTACTGGAAACAACCACTGTGTAAGAGTGAGACCTGGTATCACTGAGTTTCAGTAATAAACGTTTTGATCCAGGCCCCCCGGCCTCGTCTCACCAGGTAATTTGGGGAGAATTTTCAGGTTTATTTTGAACTGATGGGCTATTTCAGGTGGGGAACACAGCAGACAGGAGGAAAGCAGATACAGGGGATGCCATCAAAGGCATTTCTGTAGCCTGCAGAGCTCACAAAGAAGTGGTGAGCAGAGAGGGCACAGAAAACCCACCCATGTGGGGTAAAAATCACCTTCTGAGGACTTCTTAGCAGTAAAATTGAGATATTCCCAGGTACATCACAAAAGTCATTACATCTACATCCCTCCTGTATTGTGGAGAGTACAGATAATATTATTTATCACTTATTGGTCATCTCCCTTGTGGCAGAGGAGAGACCCACCTCCCACAGCCCATGTGGTGCAGAAACACAGCCTGCATCTCACTTTGATTCCTGGAGGAAACTGCACATCCTCAACAGCGGATTTGAAATATCCAGAGTCTTTGGTTCAACAAGTTCAAATCCAAGCAGGATCAATACCTTCTCACTCCTGAGGTATCAGCAGGTAATTGGGTATCGTGCAGTGATGAGTAACCTAGTTTGCTCAGAAACTGCAAACTTTAATCTTCATCCATTCCTGGTACATAGAATAGCGAGGGAGGAACAGATCAAAGGAGAACAGATCAAATCCAGCTGCATTTGGACCCAGATTGCAGAAAAAAGGACTCATTCTTCAGCAAAATGGCTCAGGCTTCTGAGGTCCAGCACCTTGAGAAACTTGAGTACAACACAAGGCAGAGAAGTTTCCACTTCTCCGGTGCAGCCACTTGTGACCCCAGTGCCATCTCCCATGGGGTTCAGGCTGCTCCTGACCCCCCAGCTTGGACCAGAGCCCTCTCCAGATTCACACACAGCATCTGAGCACCTCAACCTCTTCAAATATCGATGACTCCCACACCAACCCTCTCTCCTTTTCTCACTTCCAGCCCTGCAATGCCCATGGCACCAGCCCTGGTGCAGGCAAGGAGAAGCTGGTCCAGTTCTCCGAGCAGGAAGGTCCTACCTCGCTGTAGGATGTTCCCACCTCTGCCACGGAAAGGAGAAGTGCCAAGGTAGACTTATGGGCAGAATGAGACAGAAAAGCACCAGGGGCAGCACAACGACCTATTTGACAGATTTCCCTGCCGATCAAAGCTAAGTTTGCTGAGAGCTTTTGACATCTGATTAATTACATGGCGCTGGTTTGCCTGAAAATCCCGACTTTCAGGGAGCTCTTGCTTCTCCTCACAGCCCTTGGCAGCCAAACCTGCTCCCCTGGCATCAGCAGAGGAGGGGATGGCAGGAGGTGGCTCTGCCAAAAGTCCTGGCCCATCCCTGGGAGGAAGGAGATAAGGAGGGTGAGGGACAGAGCCCCTTTGTGTGAGGTGCCTTTTGTCACAGGGAGATAGGAGGAGGCTGCCGTGCACTGACATTTCAGTGGCCAAATTAAAATGCGCTGCTGCGGAGACTAAATGTCATTAGCCTCATTAGAGGAGATCACATTAAAATAAACAATCAAAAGGGGAAATAAATAAATAAATAAATAAATAAAGTGGAAATTAGCCAATGCCATTAAATAAAATAAATAAATGGGGAGATCCTTTGAGGACTGCACAGCTCATGCCAGTGGAGCTGTGAGCTGGGAAGGGGCAAAGTGGGAGCAGCCAACATCTCCATGGGCTCTGCTGCCACCCTGGACTGTGAAGAGACAAGTCCACTGCTGGTGTGGCCCCAAATGAAGATGCCCCTTTGGGAGAAGTCTGTGGGGTCTTTGGAGCTTCCAGACAGTTCCTCATCGGCTTGAAGGACCTCAATGCCCATGTCCCTCAGGGCTGGTACTGAGGGCACTGCTGTGCCAGCACCTCTGCATCATGAGGGATGCACCTTGTGTGCTGCTCTAACAGGAAGGAGGATTTTTTTAGCAGCATCCAGGTTTCTCTCGGATCCATCCCAGTCAATTACTGGCCAACACCAACCACGTTTGGCTGATGCTATGTGACGGGACTGCCACACGAGGTGGAAGGCTTGGTGAAAGAAGTGCCACTTTGTCCTTGTAGAGAGAGGAATTTTTCCTCTAACCCCTCTTGCTATGCAAACGCCATTTCCTTTGGGGCGGGAGAAGTCATCAGAAGGCCCCTGCAAGATCCTGCTTATGACAGAGCAGATTTGAAAGCCCAGAGATCTCCTTCCCCCTCCTTCCCTTCTGTCAAAAATTATAATCATCATTTTCCAGCTTGCTGAACAATCAAAGTGTGGCCTATATTCGCTGGAGCTCCTTCCACATGCTGCATGCATAGCAACAAGTCCAGGAAACAAAAGCCAGAAGTAAACAGTTGGGAGAGAGGAGGCAAAGGGCTGGCAGGGGGACAGCAGGGGGACACTGCTTGGAAAACACGTTGGACACAGCCCGGTTGAGCCCAGTCTCACCAGTTTGGAGCTTCTCTGAGGGCCAAAGCCCCATGTGAACACCTCTTCTTCCATCCTCTGCAGGAAGCATGGAAATACACATGCCTGGGAATCTTGGTTAATGGGGAATGAAGTAGCAGAAGGAAGCCCAAACCTTCCTGCTGCAGGGTCAGCTGGTCCTCCTGTGGCTGAAGAGCAACTCATGGGGTGAATTATGTAGGACAAAGCCATGTGGAGCACAGGCAACCCCAGCTGCCCTCCTGGGAATCCCATATCCACTGGAAAACCCCACGAGTGCACCAGCTCTGCTCAACACTACAAACATTCTCCATGGCTTTGCTGTCCAGGCAGTTCGAGCTGATGAGGTCCAGTCCCGGCATCCTATCCTGAAGTGCAGAGCTCACAGGGGAGCTTTCCTGGGCTAGCCCTTCCCTGCACTTTGCAGCCTGCCTCAGTCTCCAGAGCAGTCAATCCAGCACTTTTCACTAGCGCTGAATTCACAGAAAAGTAAACCTAAAAATATCTCCTCTTTTTCCCCCTTCCTTGCCTCATCTCACACGTGTCCCTGGTGCACATGACTCTGCCGCACAGGCAACAGGTTCAACTTCCCAAAAGCAGCTCCTCCCAAGGGGGTGGCTCTCGACATTGATGGGTCCCTGCAGTACCTGAGTGTCCCAAATCACTGGCCTCAGCCACCCCACTCTGTCTGAACCTAAGCTGGGACTAGAGGGAGAATCCCCAGCTTCCACTCAGCCAGACCCCACAACACCTGAGCTCACCTGTCCATCTGTTCACAAGGGTGACACATCCCCTGCCTCTCCCAAAGGACAAATCACCCTGCCTGGTCACCTTTAGAGGGTGGAAAACACAATCCCAAAGCTTTGGAGGAGCAGGCAGGAAAGTGTTTCCTCCCTCTAAGCATGAAACGAAGAGGAGCTCCCTGGAAAAACCCACCCACGGAGCAGCAAGTGTCAAAGCCACCTCTGTTATGTGCTGTTGCTGCATTGGTAATTATAAGTACCGTGCCTTCATTAGGGAAAGATGACTGGGAGGCAAGGAGATTTGCAGAAAAGCTGTTATTATTTTTAAGTTTAAACAAAAAAAGGATGAGTGTGACAGCTGAAATCACTCCCCATCGTGCACATGCCAGGAGCCAAGAGCATCTCAGGGGATGCTCAGAAGGTAAGAAGGGTTCAGGATCAGTGCCCAGCTTTGCCTAACTGGGGAGGGGAAAGGCAGGGCGACCCCAGGGTCATGAAGGAGATTACAGATAAAAACCAACAAGTTTTCCTCTATCCCCACCTGACTGCTGCAGAAGGATCCTCCTGGGTACCCTGTTCCCCCCCAAACCTGTTGGGGTTCATCACAGCACCCCAACAGCCCCACTCAGTGACTTCAGTTTCTTACCAAGCAAAGCACAAACTCTGAATTTCATATTCAAGTGTAAAATATGAACACAGCTGTTTATGCAGCTCAAAATTCGCCATAACCAAATATTCAAGCCTTTGGAGAAGATTTTCAAAGGCGCCAGTTAAGGCACAGAGCTCCCATCGGTGCCTTTGAAACATCTCTCCCTTTTCAGTTTTTCACAGGGATTCGCACCAGCAAAAGCTCCTCCACCCGGCCGTCTGCAACCACGGAATGCACAAAGGAGACGCTGTCAAAGAGAAGCTGCTGGAAAATGCAAAGCAAGGTTCAGCACTTTGGGGCATCCTGAAAGGCAGCTGCCAGAGCCACCCAGCCCCCAGAACCCACAGCCCCCAGGGCAAATTGTTCTGAGAACTTGCACTGGGGGGATTTGCACGGAGCAAGAGCTGTGTGTGCCTCCTCTCCTGTCATGCTCCCTCCCTGCATCGTTTGGAAATGACAGAGAGTGCTGCTCCTCCCCAGCAGAATTAAAACATCCTCTAAGAGGCCAGCATCAACCTTCTCCCTGTACTGGGAGCCAGGAGATGGAGAAATCATCCTCTGACAGGGAAACTACAGGTCAAGCCCCAGGGAGAGGCAGAGGAAGACCAGAGAGTGTTTTTGGGCTCACACCCCATCCTGCTGGGACATCTTCCCCAACTTCCCTGACTCCTGAAGGCTGATGGTTGCAGTGCCTTATCCACACCTCTCCCCAGCCTTTGGGAGAGCACAGAAAATCCCTTTAAGCCCCTCTTGCTCATATTGAAATTACACTAAAGCAGAACTAATGTGCTCCAGGTACTTATTCTCAGGCTTAGTCGCAGAGATCAACAGCCCTGCACCAGCCCAGCATCCCCCACCAGAGAGAGGTGACAGTCACAAGCAGTGGCAAAAGCACACTCCAGCAGCAGGGACCCCTTTAGGAAGGGATGGGAAGGTGTTTTTAATGCCTGTGATATCTATGTTGTAAATTTAGATGGGTTTTACAACCACCACCAAAGCCAGGCTGCACCAGCAAGGATGAAGTCACACAGAGTCCCTCGGAGGGTGCAGAAAGCAGGTCCTGGGTGCAAGGGTGATGGTGGAGCACTGAGGGACACCCCAATCTCTACCAGCTTCACCTTGATCCCAGTGGCCTAGAACAGTGAAAAACAGGATTGTTCATCTCCCCCTGCAGTGCCGGATTTTCTGACCACTGCCATGACAAGTAATTTCCCCCAGCCTGCAAAGGCAGCGATATAAATGTCTAACGAGGATGATGAGCATTGATTTTTGCCACCTGTAGAGCCATGATGTCACCCTGTAACTGCAGCTCAAGACAAATAGGACCCTCCCTGCCCCAAATTCATTCTCCATCACAGCCCACCCTCATCTCAAAACAGCAGCACCCACAATGCCCAGCAGTTCAAAGCATTTGCCAACAGCTTGACAATTAAATTACCCACTCACCTCCCCATCCAGCAGTGCTGGGCTCATTAAAAACCCTCAGCATCCTTCCCACCTCAGAGAGCAACCCATGTCCAGGAACCCGCCTCCCAAGGCTCCAGATGACAACAGCATTAAGCCTTTGAAATTATTTTAGATAGAGGCTTGTCTTACAAAGAAATAAAAAGCTGCAGAGTAAGACACTCTCCATGACCAGAGGGGTCAGGGTTTCATTATTGCATTAACCTTTCGTGTCTTTAGATTCCACGAGAGTAATTTGGCAACAAGATGACACGAGACCCAATGGGAAAAATGCATCTTTCCCAACAAAAAATAAGAGAAGGGGGGAAAGACAGAGGTGGGAGCAGGAGAAAGAGGAAAAACTGGCAAATAAGCTATTACAGCTAATAATAACTTTGTGATGCTATTTTCTGCAGGAGCCTTCAAGTTGTGATGTTTCCCTTCACTCTAATTACACCTTCTAAAAGCAGGTTCCCTTCTCACTTTAACCACCCCGTGTGAAACTCCCGCAGGATTCAGATAAAAACAGAAGGAGTTGGTACTTCAGAAACAGCCTCTGCATATCCCAGGGGAGCGTCACCTGCATAAAACCCTTGGGATTACGCCTGCAAGTAATAAACAGCCAAAAAAACCTACCTTGGGAAGGTGCAGGCTCCAAATGACAGCAGGACCATTCACTTTCCCTCTGCCATCCATGACTTGGCCAACATGAGTTGTGTTCCAGCCCGTGGCAGTGAAACCATGACTGAAATCACTGCTGGGACAGGGAGGGAAAACATCCAACCTTCTACAAGCCAGGCACAAATAAAAAGGATTGGAGATGTTCAAATCCAGGGCAGGGAGGCAAAGCACTGAGCAGCCCAGAGTATTTCCCTCCCTCTAATGCAGGCAGAAGGGTTTGGATTGATGGATTAAGGGCTGAGCCCAGCCAGGCCCAGCTCCTGGGCTGGTTTAGCTCAGGGGACATCCAAAGCCAAAGCAGATATTGCTGCTTAAGGGAAATAAGAAGGGAAAGTTACAAGTGCATATGTGTGGATCAAGAAGCCTCTCCCAAGTTTTTCAGGGACTTAAATTCAGGGGCTTTTTCCTTCCCTGGCACACACAGAGGCCAGAGCCAGCCCAGGCCTTGGCTTGGCCTTGGCCCAAACAGCCACATCCTGAGGAAACTGCAGCAGGGCGCTGGCAAAGAGCAAATGAGCCCTGTCAGGTTCCTGCCAGCTCCTGCAGCTTAAGGACATCTCGATGACAGCCCATCAAGTGTCACACACCCTCCCATTTGGCCAGCACAGCTGCTTCCATGCATTTCTCTGCAATTCCAACACACAGAACCTCATCCAGCAAGAGGGTGAAAGAGCCGATGTTCTGCTCCGCTGAGGAGAACCCCCACACCAGGCACACCCATCCTGTCCTGCTGAAGACCTATTTTCAAAAAAACAAAGCCTTTACATGCACGAAGTCAGGCAGTTCACACAGCCACAGCTCCCTCGAGCTCACGTGCTGAACTACAGATGCACCATTTTGGTTTCTGGTGTTGCTGAGGAGCTCGAGGCTCTGCTGTCAAGGGTTCTCCACCAAATCTCAGCCCAGAGGACAGTGCTGACTCCAGTGGTGATGCACATCCCAAACCCCTGCCATTACTCAGAAGGGTACCCAGCCCATTGCAGGGGGTCTTGTACCCACTGCTCAGCTCGGTTTGCACTGTGACAGCTCCACAGGTCCCCAGGATGTGGCTGGTCCCATGGCACAAGCCTCCACAAGCAAGTTTTAACCCAAGACCCTTCATGTTCAGCACTGCTGTGGGCAGAGCTGTTCACCAGCTGTGACAGGAGTAACCTCTCCCCAGCCAGCCTCACCCTCTTGCCACACACACCCGCCCCGCACAGCAAAGTCCTGCATCCGAACCATGGGCAGCTGCTGAAATCACAGCCGTGCCTCTCTCTGCCCTCCTGAGCCCAGCAGAATCCTCCCTGGCAGTCATGAAAAACACAGGCTGGGTGAAGATCCGATCCGAGCCTCGACACCCAGTCCCCATCTGCTTGCACACGGATGATAATCTTCCCAGCTGCTAAAAGTGCACATCATCATCAAAAATCCGCCGGTGACTTCCTCCCCGCGGCGCTCGGCTCTGCCGTCCGCCCCCATCGCCCCGGCTGGCTGCAGCGCTCGCTGCCCCGCGAGCATCAGCGCTGGATCCAGACCCAGCACCTCCCCCGGGCAAGCCGTGGGGACGAGGCCAAGCCACATTTCGGGATCCACCCGCCCGGTTCGCGGAGGTTGCGGCACCGGCACGGCCTCCCCGAGCGCCTGGATTGAGGCGGGGGGTTCGTTTTCACTTTGTAAAAGCGAGCGAGGGGAAGGCACCGAGTTTGCCTGGCAGAAATCAGGGAAGCACGGATGAGGGGAGCTCAGGGAATAGCGTGACAGCTCTCAGAAGAGGGAGGGCGCAGCGGGTGCCCAACTCTGAAGGGGAAAAACTGCATGAGCCCATCATTTGGAGGCAGAGGTTGCCCGAGGGGACAGACCCTGCCCAACTCGGGGGCTGCTGTGGGATCTCGGCCAGCCCCCATTGCAGGTGCCGGCACCGCTCAGGTGCACACCTGGGGGTCCAGCAGGGCTCCGGAGCCCCTCACTGGGAGCACTGGACAGAGCAACTCACTGCCTGCCTGCCTGCATGTGCGCGTTCGTGCGCAATGTGCGCGGAGCCCGGGTCCCCTGCGCGCAGAGCCCGCTCGGCTCTCCCACCCTGCGAGCCCCTGCCCTCCCATCCGCTGGAGAAAAAGCTTTCTGCGCTACCTGGGATGAAGAGCAGGGCAGTGGTGGCCGTGAAGACGATCCAGCAGGCAGGATGGTACATCTTGGAGCTGCGGTAGGCGAGCGGCTGCTTCGCTTGCTGCTTGCTGCTGCCGCCGCTGCTTTCCGTCTGCGCTGAATTCTGAGCAGGTTTAAATCCAATGTTTGCAGAGAGAGGGAGACGGAGTTAGCGAGCTAGGGAGAGGGGGAGAGACGGGAGCAGGCAGTCGGCGTGTCTGATCTCCCCTTGCACACGCACACACACTCGCACAGAACTGGCAGAAGGAGCAGCGGGCTCTGTGCGTGCACCGGGAGCGCAGACCTCCTACCGGGCACCCATTGGTTCAGGATGCTGACTGACACACGCACACTCGCTCTCCTGCGGGTTTCACTCCGCAACCAGGGAGTTAAATGCAGGCATCGACCCCCCGAGCATCCCTCACGGCACCAGCTGGGGCCCGGGATACAGGAGAAGCGCTGGGATGCAGGGAGCAGCTCTGGGATGGAGAGAAGAGCCCTGGGATAGAGAGACCAGCCCGGGGATAGAGAGAGCAGCTCTAGGATGCAGGGAGCAGCTCCAGGATGCAGAGAGCAGCGCCGGGATGCAGGGAGCAGCTCTGGAATGGAGGGAGCAGCTCCAGGATGCAGGGAGCAGCCCCAGGATGCAGGAAGCAGCCCCAAGATGCAGGGAA
The DNA here is from genome assembly GCA_013398615.1 of Brachypodius melanocephalos. Taxonomy (NCBI): domain Eukaryota; kingdom Metazoa; phylum Chordata; class Aves; order Passeriformes; family Pycnonotidae; genus Brachypodius; species Brachypodius melanocephalos. The sequence continues at coordinate 340,360 of VZSR01001113.1, read as the reverse complement.
TAGCTCAGGGATGCAGGAGCAGCTCTGGGATGCAGGAGCAGCTCTGGGATGCAGGAGCAGCCCTGCACGGATAAGGGCACGGTCGCAGCGGCTCCTCCTGCACCCGCCGCCTGCAAAGGGGAAATTTTCCTTCCCCAGACAGGAGCTGGCTGGTGGGGCAGCCCCGAGCTTCAGCCCCTTGGCTCACTCTGCCCTCTGCTCCACTCGCTGGGAAGGCAGCAGCAGCTCTTCCTACTGCTGAGGCAAACCAGGGAGCAATCCAAGCTTTTTAGCATGAGTGGGTGTTTTTCACACAAAATCTCTGAAACCAAGCAGCAATCTTCCCTGTGCATCCCAACTGGAGACATGTTTATTCTGCTCCAGCAGCTCACGGAGCCCCAAAAAGACACCGAGCTCAGGGTACCTGCTCCTGCAGACCCCCTATCCAATACCATCTCATACCAAGGAGTTTTCCTCAGGCTCTCCTTTCCTTCCAGAATGCCACATTTTCCCTCCTTACCCCCCAGCCCCCTCTCCCTGGCACATCCTTACACTTCTGCTGAGCCCTGAGCATCCCCAGTGCAGGGCTTTGGGCAGCTGTCCCTGCCATGTCCCCCTCCCACAACCATCTCCAGACCAAGGCATTCACTAGTCAGGGCTTGAGTTCACCGCATTGCCAAAAAAAAAAAAAAAAAAAAAAAAAAGCTTCAAAGGTTATTTTCAAAAACAAATAGTACTTATTTTTATTTTTGACATCTTTTAAACAAAAATATGTTTATTATTTCTCATTAATTGGAGCTTTGTTAAAAACTGACTCTAAGTGGTTTTTGGTTTTGTTTTGTTTTGTTTTTTTTTTTTTTTAATGCTTCAGGACAAATTTAAACTTTCAGTTTTTCTCAAAATAATCTCTTTCCCTACTAACTGAGAGTTAAAGGTTTCTTTTTGAGTTCCAGGGCAGCCCAAGAGAACTGTCAGCCCAACATTTCGGATTTCCAGCTAACTCAGCACAGCTTTCTGACACCAGTGGCCACACACTCCTCCACATCCCACATCCTAGGGTTTCACCTGTTCTCTGTTCTCATCTACCTGGACTTGTTCTCACCATCCCTGGATTCCCACTTTCCTGGATTATTTTCCCTTTTTGCATTAAACTGTCATCTCAGGGAGTACCTGGCTAAGAGATACTCTGCACTGGGGTGCAGGAATCCTGGAAGAATGATGGCTCCACAAACACCAGTTCCCAAAACCTCCCACAGAGCTGGGGCCAGAGATCTCCTGACATCCAAATCCAGTCACAAACCCCTGATCATTCCCTCCCCTTGAGTCTTTCTCCCCATTTCTCTCACCCACCTGTTACAACTCAATACCACCACATCCATGTCCATGCTCATCCCTCTCATGTGGCATTATTTCCATACTGAGCAGCACTGGGAGGAACACGAATAGTGAGTTTGGTGCACAAAGCCATATCCACTGTGCTCTGGAAGGGGTATCCTCACCAGAAAGGGATGGGAGCCAAGCACATGCTGCCAGGACAAACTTCCTCTAGCTTTTAACCATTAATTCTGCTTCATTTTCTACTCTGCATGAATAAACCACAAGTTTTTCAAAGCTTTTAACTCAACCATATTCCCACGTTATCTGCTGAAGGCATCCCATCTCCTGCATCCTCAGGAAAGCACCAAAGAAAACATGACTGAGGATTTAATTCCTTTAATAAAATTGAAGTTATGTTTGACCTCTGAAAGAGCTAAATCATCACACGGAGTAAAAACCAGCGAGCAGAGTGTCTCCCTCAGCCTGGGATGAGGACAGGGATATTTCTGTCCTGAATTTCCCTCTAAATGACACCCCAAGCAAATTTATCCTTTGCTTCACAAGTATTTTGGGAAAACAACTGCAAAGAGACATTTGGGATTTCTCAGGGCTGCCAGGCATGTGGCTGCATCCTTCCTGGCCAGCCCAGGACAGGGACATCTGTCCCCAGGGGAAAATGAAACAGTCCCCAGCTTTGGGACTCAGCTGAACCCTGTGGCTGCAGCTCACTCTCCAAATCCACACAGTGAGCTCTGAATCCGCCCAAGGCAAAAAGAAATAAAGTTATCTTGGAGGAACTAAAGGAAATGAACAAAGAAATCATTTCTAATTAACAGAAATGTTTGATGGACTCAGAACAAACATGTTGCTCTGCTTTCAAACCCTGAGTTGAAAAGCTATATTTGGGTAAGTTTCAAAACAACACATTCTTACTTTTTTTTTTTCTTTTCTCCCACCACCACACTTCTCCCATTTGCTTTTTTTCTTTTTTTTTTTTTTTCACCTGGCAGTGATTATTACCCAAATCCAGCACACACTGAGCTGCTCTCTTTGCATATATTTTGGCCAATTAGGCTGGCACCCATATTGCCAAACACAGCTCTGAGGGTGACCTCGGAGCAGACCTTTGGCACCTTGATGCCTTTACCTTCCCATCTGCAAAATGGGAACAAATGTGCTTTGATCACCAAACAAATCCATCACTGCTCACCAGCTCTGCAGGACCAAGCAGGCACTGGCCTGTTTCATTTGTTTGATTTCCAAGACACATAATAAAAAGGTGTATAAATATGTATTTAGCTGGTGGAGCTTTTCTGGGATATTCGGGGTTGTTTGCTTTCTGATATCAAGCAGAGAATCTAAAATGCATATTTAAATTTGACAGGCAGCCCCCGATCGGAGAGGAGACATTCTGCTCCACTGGGCACATTTAGACATGATTTTTGTGTGTATTTCCAGAGGTTTTTTTCCCCAGCTGTCTCAATGCATATTCACATCTGGGACCAGAGCAGTCTCTGGGGGAAATAACATGTTTTCAGCCAAGCAGAGGTTTCCTCACCCTCTGCTTGCACAGCCAGGGAGAGGTGGCAGAGCAGCCCAGCAGAGCAGGGTGAGGAGCATCCCTGCTCCCATCACAGGATGCTCCATCACCAGGGCAGCTCCCCTGGGCTGATCCCATCTGCCAGAGGTGATCCCTACAGAGTTCTGCATCACCTCGTGCCACAGATCACCACGTGTCACAGGTCACCACGTGTCACAGAGGAGCTGTGTACCTGCTCCTCCAGGTCCTGAGGACCATCCCTGCCCTGGCCACCTCCACTCTCCTTCCCAACCCCAGCATCCCACAAGCTGCACACACCCCCAGGGACCATACCACCAGGACCAGACCCTGGGAACTGGATGGTGCCTCTCTGCAGGGCTGTGACTTTGCCAGGAGCCCAAGTGGTGCCTTGACGGCTGTCTGCTCACACTGGGAGGTGGAGGGGAGCAAAGTGGGAGCGCTGGGATGGGCAGGAGGGGGAGCAGGAGAGTCTGGGTGGGCAGGATGGGATGCAGAAGGGTTCGGATGGGCAGGAAGGGGAACAGGAGAGTCTGGATGGGCAGGAGGGGATGCAGAAGATTTCGGATGGACAGGATGGGGAGCAGAAGGGTTGGGATGAAACGGATGCTGAGGTGGGCAGGACGGGGAACAGGAGCTCTGGGATGGGCA